>CAUYON010069939.1:0-20561 GCA_963573935.1 Arctocebus calabarensis | reverse complement strand
CTCATGATTTCTTTTATCTGTTTCCTTGTCCTAATTTTCCTTTCACTTCCTCCTGCTCTTTAAATTGCCGTGCTTCTGGACTAGGGTTTCGATGAGTCCTTTTGGTACAGGACCAGAGGATGAGAAGATTGAAGATCAAGAAGGGCAAAAAGAAAGAAAGGGAGAAAAAAAAAAAAAAAGAAAGAAAAGAAAAGAAAAGGGAGGAAGGAGAAGGGGTGGGTAGAAGCAACTATTGACCAAAAGTAGAAAAGCACAGAAAAAGGGGGACGGAAGCAATATAGGTGTACAGTAGGGTACTTTGACCCAATCTTAAGAGCCTCCAATGTCTTGGGGGTGCCAGGTTGGGTGATTAGGTCAACAGCTCTTTGCCAGCCTGTTTGGACACAGTACTCCACCTCCACCAAGTAGAGAGGGAAGACAAAAATGCAATAAATCAAATCAAAACAAGCAAACCAAAAACTTCACAGGATAAGATTGGGGAAAAAACAATTACTTTGGGTAGAAACACTAGTAAAATTGAAGTCTAATTGTTGAAAAAGGCAACAATGAAAGGTTATATTTAAAATATAAAAATGAAGCAATAAAAAAAGAAAAGAAAAATCTTTAAGGAAAATGTTGAAATTAAAAATAAAACAACAATAATGAAAACAAACAAACAAACAACAACAACAACAAAAACAAAACAAAACCAAGAAACAAAGCAGTATATGTATCTTGCTGATATTGTCTGGGCAAGAGGTGATATTCTGGGGTATATGTTAATCCCAATGTTGATACAGCTGAACAAAATGGAGACTGGAGGCCTCTAATGATTTCTTAAATCCCGCAGGGTGGAGAGCTTAAATTCTTCTCAGCCTGTTTAGAAGGCACTTTAAATTGCTAACTTGGGCAAAGCAGAAGCTTTCCCAGGAAAGCGCTTGTTGCTGGGATCACTCCTTAAGTGGCTATCCACTTACCCAGTGTGTCAAAACCAGTCTCACTCACTGCCCCTGAGGGCTAAGGCTGCAAGGCGTCTCAGTCCCCGCCTTTAGGCTGCTCAGTCACTAGATTACTCGCTCCCGCCCAGTGCTTGTTCTGCCACCCTGAAGGTGGAGCTTGCCGGGGTAGTTCTCCTATGATGGCTCCACATAGCCCACAACCAAACACAGGTAGCTCTGTCTGGCTCGGTGGCTCAGTCTGGAGCCCCAGACTACATTCAAAGACCCCCACACTCTTGCCCCAGTTCTCCCAAGGCAGTTCAACTGAGTGCCAAGTCCAAAAGAAACCCAAACAGCTCACAGGTAAGGCCTCTCCAGTTTGCAATCTCACTGCTGCTGTAGCCACAGCTGCCAGCAGGATTAGATCGAACAAACACATGCAAGCACTTGCCAGATCTCCACTGCTTTTGCCTTCCTCAGGGGGTCCAGAAGTCTCACGCTGTCTCCCTGAGTCCCCAAAGGGATGTTTCTGGGCAGATCTCACCAGCCAGAGATGCCTGAATTCTTCTCTCCCAGTCTCACCGTGCCCAGTTGCAAGGAAGCTGTTACTCGGCCGCCATCTTGGCTCCTCCCCCTTCTGAAAAACTTTTTCTAGCATAAATCACTAAGCACACTGAGAGCACCTATCAGGCTGAGTGTGATGCCAGACAAGGTTGGGGGAATAAATCAGACCACAGAATGTGGTAAGGAGGCCCCAGGATGGGTAATCCTCAAGACCAAGTCTGCAAGCCCAGGGAAATGCAGTGAGCCTGAGGCCACCTGGTCTAGCATCAGTCGTCAAGGTGGTGACTTGAGATGACTGTGTGAGGGGAGCATGTGGGATTCCCCATATGTTTATCTCACTTCTGTCTTAACCACTGTGGAGTCATCAACTAACTCACTTCTCTGATGCTATATTTATTCTCTGCATTTTACTAATGCTTCTCCCCTTCAAACCTTGGAGTTTTATTGTCACAAATTTCAGCATGTGAGATTTTAAAGAAAGTTCATTATTGTTGAACAAGCATGAAATAACCCTGAAGAAAACATTTTATCATTTTGTGTCATCTTCAACCATGAACTTCTAGCAGCAAAATGATAGAAAATGTGTCTACGTAGCAATGGTTTCCTACTTTTGGATGGTGGGATTAAATACGAAATAGCATCTGTCTGTAACAGCACATTAAGACATTGGATTCGTGTTGTTCAGCCGAGGACTTGGAAATACGGTAAATCTTAACCAGACTTTCTAATAAGCTGAAAGAGGTTCAGTCTCCCTAACACCTGTTTGACTCTTAAATCTCAATATTGTACAACTCTTTCTAAGAAAAAAATGTTCAGAGAATTTCAAATAATATGAAAAGAGCAATAAATAAACTTAGGTACCAGGTATGTGCTTTCATTTTGTGAAATTTATTGTTTTTATGAAGGACAGTTTTATTTAAGCCTGTGCCTTGAAATTTTCTTCATTGCAAGGTGAATCTTTGGTAAACAAGTGCTACTGATTTTTGAATTTTCCAAAGGTGAAATTGAAAATGTCAATAATTTTGTTTCCAGCTATCTTTATAGATTTATTCTTGAACTTTAATGATATTGGAAATCATCCAAGACAAGTGAAACATACAGTTAGAAAACTAATTAGGGGAACCAAAGGAAAGAGTAAAAATGATATTATATATTACACTTTTTAACAGCATTCTTTTGAGATTGCTTTGGAGATATGAGTCTGTAATGTCTCTAGGCTTCTTGTCTTTTGGCTTGACTGATAAAATTTAATCTAACAATTTAGGAACATTCAGTTTAATTAAATTTACTTGTTAATGATAATTCTATTTGTTTACTTATTTGTTGGATGTGCAATAGAAGTTTATTGAGTATGTGATATCTTTTAGATTCTGTGGTAGATCTATAGCACCCAAAGTTGGAAAAGACTTAACTGTGCTTTCAAGAGCTCCTCATTTCACAGGGACAGCTAGACATGTCAGCTAGGAATCCCAAGGACATGTGAAAAGCCCAGTGCTATAGTCTGGAAAGTTACTGTGGTACATAAACATCAGGAATATAGTTAGTGTGTTTTGTGATTTAAGAATAGTTCTTATCCAAAAATTTTGAATGTTACTCCATAAGATGTTCCTGGATTTTTTTTCTTCAACAAAAATGGAAGAACATAACATGAGGCAGATAGGCTTATGGGACAATATTCCCTAAATGATGTCTCTCCTCCTTGGATCCTGCTGTGTCTACTCATGGGACCTGCCATCTAAGGATGGAGTATAGGCCGTGTTGCCTTTTTGTATCCTAGCTCCTTCACAGTTTTCAAATGACTTTATAGAAAATTTAAGTAAAGTTCTTAGCAAGCTGGATTAGTATTGCTCTATTTTTCTTAGCCCATTATGTAGCACATTTGCTGACATATAAGTATCCTTACTGTCCAGTGTTATCCATAGAACATCTGTGCTGGGGGAAATTAAGCAGAGCTCTTTTTTTTAACATTCTTTTTTTAAATGTCAGATTAATGTGAGGGTACAAACAATTAGGTTACAATGTTTGCATTTGTTAGGAAGAGTCCCTATTGTAGTGTCCCCACCCAGAAGATGTGCCATATACCCTTACATTGTGCACACACACAACCCCCCCCCTTTCCCACCTCCCTTCTTTCCCCTCCCTCATCTTGAATTGAACTGAGTTTTCTCTCATGTAGGCAAGTATTAGACCATCTACTGGCTTCGTATTAGTGTCAAGTGATTGGATACTTGCTTTTCCATTCTTGTGAGACTTTAATAAGAAGAATGTGTTTCTACTCCATCCAGGTTAATACAAAAGGTGTAATGTCTCCATCTTTTTTAAATGACTGAATAGTATTTCATGGTGTATATATACCACAGTTTATTAAGCTATTTCTGGGTTGGTGGGAATTTAGGTTGTTTCCACATCTTGGCAATTGCAAATTGAACTATGATAAACAATCTAGTGCAAATGTCCTTATGATGAAATGATTTTTTTTTTTCCTACGTAGATTCCTACTAATGGGTTTGTGAGATCAAATGAAAGGTCTACTTTGAGTTCTTTGAGGATTCTCCATATTTCTTTCCAAAGAGGCTAATTAATTTGCTAATTAATTTGCAGTATCACCAACAATATAAAAGTTTTCCCTTTTCTCCACATCCACACCGGCGTTTACAGCTTTGGGACTTTGTGATGTGAGCTATTGCCACTGGAGCTAAGTGATCTCTCAGGGTAGTTTTGCTTCACATTTCTCTGATGATTAGGGACAATGAGCATTTTTTCAAATGTTTGTTAGCCATTCATCTGTCTTCTTTAGAAAAGGTTCTGTTCATGTCTCTTGCCCAGTGATAGATGAGATTATTTTCTCTTTTTTTGTTGATTAATTTGAGTTCTTTGTTGATTCTAGTAATCAACCTATAGATCCTTTGCCAGATTCATACCACGCAAACATCTTTTCCCATTCTGAAGGTTGTCTATTTGCTTCAGTTGTTGAGTCCTTAGCTGTGCAGAAGCTTTTCAGTTTAATTAAGTCCCATTTGTTTATTTTGGTTGTTGGTGAGCTACTACTGAAGTCTTCATAAAATCTTTCCCCAGGCTAACATCCATAAGAGTTTTCCCCACATTTTCTTCTAGGATGTCTATCATTTCATGTCTTAAATTAAAATATTTTATCCATCTTGAGTCAATTTTTGTAAGTGGTGAGAGGTGAGGATCCAGTTCCAGTCCTTTATATGATATCCAGTTCTCCCAGCACCATTTATTAAATGGAGATTCTTTTCCCCAGTGTGTGCTCTTGTTTGGTTTATTGAAGATCAGATGGTGTAAGAGACTGATTTCACGTTTAAGTGTTATATTCTGTTCCATGTCTATGTCTCTAATTTTATGAATAAAGTCTCTTTTGTGATGTAAACATTTTAGTGGGAAGTTTAAAGAAGACATAGAGAAAATCATTTCTTCTTTAACAGCACTGCATGATTCTATGTTATTCTTGCTGCGCACATTTAGAATGTAATGAGTGCTCCTCAGGTCAAGTGTGTTAAATTGATGCTGTTCTTTTCTTTAAAAAAATTTCAAAGTATTTATGAAGGTGATACAAGTGTTTTTGTTACAGGGTTATCTTGTATAATGTGTAAGTCGGGGTTTTTTGGTGTGCCCAACACCAGAATAGTGTTCATTGTGCCCAACAGATAAGTTTTTATCCTACATACACCCTTTCACCTCCTCCCTTCTTGGTTTCTTTTGTCTTTTAATGCCCATGTGTACTCATCTGTTAGCTCCCTCTTATTAGTGAGAACATATGGTGTTTGGTTTTCTATTCCTGAGATACTTCACTTAGGATAATGTTCCCCAGTTTCCTCCACAAAGTACACAAAAGACAAGAACAGAAGTTTTTTGAAAAAAGACAAATGGCTCACAAGCATATGAAAAAATGCTCAATGTCACTAAACCTCAAGGAAATGCAAATTAAAACTAAAATGAGATGCCACTTTTCCCATATGAGAATGGCCATTATTAAAAAGAAAAGAAAAACACCTGGTGACATGGATCCAGAGAGAAAACAATGTTTATAGACTGTTGGTGGGACTGCAAATTAGTTCAACCTCTATCAAAAACGCTATGGAGATTCCTCAAGCAAATAAACATAGACTTACTATTCGATCCAGCAATTCTACTACTGGGTATCTGACCAAAGGAAATGACAACATTTTTTCAAAAAGACGTGTTTATCACACAGCACAATTCACATTTGCAAATATTTGGAATCAACCCAAGTGTCCTTCAAGGAGGAGCCCCATGTCCTATAGGCAAGCATCTCCCAGTGAGTCCCTCTGCAGAGGTCTGCAGAGCGCGTTTTTACTGGTTCATCACTGCAAGTGTCCCTTCCGTGGGTCTTGGTTACATAGAGATAGTAACTAGTCTCAACACTTGGTACAGACTCTGTCTCCACAGGTTATGTGTAGGGACACTGTATTTCTAGTAATAACCAAGGTTTGGGCACAGAATTTATACTACCTCCATGTTTGTATGTGTGTGTATGTGTCTGTGTATGCATGTGTGTGTACGTAAAGAAACTTCAGATTTAATTTAAAGTAGTTTTGCATTGGTGGTTATATCTAGACAGCTCACAGAGTGAAGAAAATATGGGATATAAGGGAATTTTATGTCTTCATTATGGTGAAAGTTACACAACTGTATACATTTGTCAAAACTAACAGAACTGCACATTTTTTTAACTGAATAAATTCTCAGAAATTTTACCTGGTATATATTATGCATGTACTCCAATGGAAATACTAAAAATGTTTAAAAATTGAAAGAGTAGTGATTATTGAGCTAGGTTCTAGTGTGTGTGTGTGTGTGTGTGTGTACATGTGTGTGTGATATATATCACAAAGAGCTATTAGAGCTATTAGAGCTATTATCTGCCCCAACCTGCAATCTGTGTTTTAACCATATTGTGGTATTTTTCCCTGGCAGGTGACTGCGATGCCCCTCTGGCATCTGCCTTGCCTCCATCGTCCTTCAGCAGCTCCTCAGAGCTGTCCAGCAGCCACGGCCCTGGGTTTGCAAAGCTTAATCGAAGAGATGGTGAGTCTGCTTTTTCCTCACATTGCTCCTTGGTGACTCTCATTGGATTTTCATTTAACAAAATAATTATAATTGATCAATGCTTTGCAGAAGGAAATAAAATTCCAAATAAGCATATTTGTTCCCATTTAAAACTCTGAGGATGTCTTTGACATGAGCACATTGATTACTTGGCTCACTGGTCCTGCTGGGCCTGTCTTGGTCCCAAGCCTCATCAGCCTGGGAATAAGTCACAGCTGACTTGATAGTGCTTGAACTCTCTGTATACTCACTGCAACATGTAAGTCTGTATCCAGGGCCTCAGAATGAGCTATGTCCTTTAGTTTACCTTGAATTGTTTTTTTCACAAATATATGCTTCATTGTCCCAGATTCTTTGGTTACCCTTCTTTGAACAAGAAAATTGGCAAAATAAAGATGGATTTTTAAAATATTTTATTATATTGTAACTACAACTTTTAATTTATTTCTCATTATGGCTGACTTTAGCATCCACTATGGAGAAATAAACATGTAATAGTTTATTCATGCTCCACTATTTGTAAATATTCCATTTATATTTGTAAGCATATCTCATGAGGAGTGACTATTTCGTTTATATTTGTAAGAATATCTCACGGGGAGTGTTTCTTTTTTACATGTTTAAACAGAAGTATAGAGAATCGAGTGTTACCTAGCTGTGTAAATAAGAGGGAACTTTAAATATCACATAAACAGTGATAATACATCGACCTGGAATTTTTCAAACAAAAACTAAGTAAAACTTCCTAGAATAAATTCTCAGAAAATTTAATTTACAATTATTTTTGTGGGCTCATGTTCTAACAAGAAATGTTGGTAGCATACATGAAAAAAGTGTGTGCTATAAATATGCTTTCCTATTTCCTTATTGCTTTATTTTGTATTTGTGTTTTTCTGTTTTATCCCCTTCCTATTCTATTCCTTTGTGTTTCTACTATTTGAACACATTTGTGAATTGCACATTGGGGCCAAATACATTCTTTCCTTTGTTACAGGCAATATAGTAATAAAAAATGAATAACTTCTCATTCTGCCTAACATACATTTAAATCTATTACTTAATTCATTGCTGAGAGTTGTGTTCTGCCTTTTTATTTGTTTGCTTTTTACTTTTATATTCCTAAATTAAAGTATAATGGATGGCCATTATCACTGAAACAGTGATTGAGACTGGGCACAGGGAATAATGGAAAACAAGAGCAATCTCAGGCTAGTCCATAATTCTTTAGATGGCAAATGCTATTTTATTTATTTATTTTTTAATTTCAAAATATGAAGAGGGTATAAATGTTTTTGTTAAATGGATAGGGTTTGTAGTATTTGAGTCATGGCTATAAGTGTGCCCAGCCCTAATAGTGTTGATTGTGTCCTTTAGGTAGTGTTTTGCCTCTCTCCTCCTCTCACCTTCCCTGATTTCCAATGAGTTTTACTATCCTTTGTGCATATGTGTGCCTATGGGATAGTTCCAATTTATTAGAGAGTACATGTGGTGTTTGTTTTCCATTCCTGAGCTACTTCACTTAGGATAATGGTCTCCAGTTTTATCCAAATTGTTGCAAAAGGTATTAATTCATTTTTCTATGTCTGAGTAGTACTCCATGTTGGGCATATACCACATTTAGTTAATCCACTTGTGAATTGATGGGCACTTGGATTGATACCATATCTTTGCAATTGTGAATTATGCTACAATAACCATTTGAGTGCAGTAATCTTTTTGACAAAATGACTCTTTTTCCTTTGGGTGGATACCAAGTAGTAGGATTGCTAGATCAAATGATAGGTCCTAATTTTAGTTATTTGAAAAATCTCTACACTTTTTTCCATAGAGGTTATGCTAATTTGGAGTCTTGCCAAAAGTATGTAAGCATTCCTTTCTCTCTGCATTCACGTTATCATCTATTGTTTTTGAACTTTTTCATTAAAAGCCCTCCTAACATGGGTAAGATGACATTTTATAGTTTTAATTTGCACTTCATACATTTTTTTTTTATTTGTTTCTTGGCCATTTGTCTATCTTCTTTTAAAAAGCTTCTGTTCATATCTTTTGGCCACTGTTTAATGGAGTTGTTTCTTTGTTTTTTTCTTGCTGATTTGTTTGACTTCTTTGTAGAGTCTGGATATTAGCCATTTATCAGATCTATAGTTTGCAAGTATTTTTTTTCCATTCTCTAAGTTGCCTATTTGTTTTCTTGATTATTTTCTTAGCTATGCAGAAACTCTGTAATTTAAGTTTCATCTATTTATTTTTGTTGTTGATATATTTGCCTTTAGTCACAAATTCTGTGCCTAGGATGGTTTAGAACAGTTTTTTCTATATTTTCTTCTAAAATTCTCCAAGCTTCATGCCTGACATTTAAATCTTTTACCCATCTTGAATTAATTTTTGTGAGTGGAGGGAGTTAAGGGTCCTATTTCATTCTTTTGCATGTGGCTATCCAATTTTTCCTAGCACCATTTATTTTCCCCAGCATACATTGTTGTCTGCTTTGATGAAGAGCCGTTGACTGTATGGTGATGGTTTTATATCTGGATTCGATGTTCTATTTCATTGGTTGGTGTCTCTAATTTTGTACCATTACCAAGCTGTTTTGCTTACTATAGTCTTTTAGTATAGTTTGAATAGTGTAGTTTGGTAATGTGATAGATCTAGATTTTTCTTTTTTATTCAGATTGCTTTGGCTATTCAGAATTTTTTCTGTGTAGAATTATTTTTTTCTAGATCTGTGAAATACTAATATTGTGATGGGGAATGCACCGAGTCTGTAAATCACTTTCGGTAGTATGAACATTTTAACAATGTTGATTCTACCAATCCATGATCATAATACCAGAAAATGCTTTCATTCCAAGTTCACTGTAAGTTCAACAAAACTGATAACTGTATTCCAGGGTATCATTTTTATTTACTGATATTGTTTTTTCATTCTAGAGTTACACTTTTAACATATAATGCTTATATGTATAATGCTTAAATGTTAAAAGTGTACCTCTAGATAGAAATAACAATACTGAGCTACTCGGCACCTGTAGCTCAGTGGCTAGGGCGCCAACCACATACTCGGGAGCTGGCATGTTTAAACCTGACAAGGCCTGCCAAACAATAATGACAACTACAACCAAAAAATAACCTGATATTGTAGCAGGCACCTGTAGTCCCAGCTACTTGGGAGACTGGGCAAGAGAAAGTCCAAGAGTTGAAGTTTGCTGTGAACTGTGATGCCATGGCACTCTACCGAGGGTAGCATAGTAAGACTTTGTCTCAAAATAAATCAATAAATCAATAAGTAAAATAATTAGAGACATTTATGTGAGGCCAGGGGCAGTGGCTCATTCCTGTAATCCTAGCATGCTGGGAGGATGAGCTGAGTGAATTGCTTGAGCTCAGGAGTTCAACAACAGCCTGAGCAAGAGTGAGACCCCATCCCTACTAACAAAATAGGAAAGTTAGAGAGAGTCCCAGCTACTGAGGAAGCTGAAACATGAAGATCAATTGAGCCCAAGAGTTTGAGGTTGCTATGAGCTGTGATGACACCATGGCACTCAAGCCTGGGGCAACAGAGAGAGACTTTGTCTCAAAAAAAAAATAAATTAAAAAAAAATTATATATATATATATATATACATATATATGTAGATACAGAATTAGTACTACCCATGTATAATACACATCCTTATTTTTCCCTCAAAATTTGGGCAAAAGTTGTGCAGCATATATGGCAAAATAAGGTATTTTTTTCCATTTGTTTGTGTCATCTGTAATTTCTTTCCTCAGTTTTTCTTTTTTGTGTGTGTCTTTTTTTTTTTTAAGACAGAATCTCACTCCATTGCCCTTAGTAGACTGCTGTGATGCCATAGCTCACAGCAACTTCAAACTTTTGAGCTCAAGTGATTCTCTTGCCTCAGCCTCCTGCGTAGCTAGAACTACAGGTACCCATCACAAGGCTGGGCTATTTTTAGAAAGAGGGTCTCACTGTTGCCTAGGTGAGTCTTGAATTCCTGAGCTCAAGCAATCTGTCTGCCTCATCCTCCCAGAGGGCTAGGATTATAGGTGTGAACCACCACAACTGACCCTTCCCAGTTTTTCATGGTTCTCCTTGTGATTTTACTTCCTTGTTTAAGGGTATTCCTAGGTATTTTATTTTCTTTATAGCTATTGTAAATGAAATCACATCTTTAATTTAATTCTCAGCTTGACTGATACTGGTGTATATGAATGCTACTGATTTCTGTATATTAAATGAAGAACTGGTACCCCCACTTCAGAAATTATTCCATAACATTGAGAAGGAGGGGATCCTTCTCAACTCATTCTATAAAGTCAATATCACCTTGACACCAAAGCCAGGAAAGGACACAATAACAACAAAAGACACCTACAGACACATATCCCTTATGAACATTGATGCAAAAGTCCTCAGTAAAACATTAAGGCTAACAATCAAACAGCACATTAAAAAATAGTCCATTGTGACCAAGGAGGCTTCATCCTAGGGATTCAAAGATGATTCAACATATATAAATCAATAAATGTGATTTTCCACATAACCAAGAGTGAAAATAATGACCATATGATCATCTCAATAGAGGAAGAAAAAGCATTCAACAAAATCTAGTGCCCTTTGATGATAAAAAAAAATACCCTTAACCAAACTAGGCATAGAAGGAACATACCTCAAAATAATAAAAGCCATATATAACATACCCACAGCCAACATCATACTGAATTGGGAAAGGCTGAAAGCATTTCCCCTAAGAACTAGAACAAGACAAGGGTGCCAGCTGTCACCACTTCTATTCAACATGGTGCTGGAAGTCCTAGCCAGAATAATCAGGCAAAAGAAAAAAATAAAGTTATACAACTTGGGAGAGGGGAGGTCAAACTATTGCTCTTCACTGATGATATGATCTAATATCTGGAAAACCCTGAAGATTCTGCCAAGAATCTCCTGAAATGGATAAATAAATTCAGCAAAGTTTCAGTTTATAAATCCTATTTCATATTAAGCACATGACTATGAAGATTCTCCATCACAGGGATTATTTTTATACATAGTTCATGTTTCTGCAACTTGTAATGCAAAAACATATCAATCTTAATACAATTTATTTTTGTGTTTATGAAGTTAGAAAAATAGGCCTATTCCACTACTTAGCTATCAACTGAGTTGCTTAGAAATTCATTGTTGTTGTTTTTATGATTTTGACTTTCCCCCCTCTCTCTTTATATTCAATAAAGGAATTCCAAATTGAGAGTGATTCATTGAAAGCTATAGATTATCTCTAGTGTTTTCATATTTTTTTATTCGAGTTAGCACAGTCAATGGAAAGGTGACTAAACAGCAGTTCTGATCATAAATGATTAAACATACAAATAAATGACCACTTATCTCAGACATTACAGCCTTCCTCTGATGAAGTGTCAAGATGTCAGCTAAAAATTAGTAGGCAGAAAACAAATCCTTCAGTTGTATAGCCTTTGTACTTTTGTGATGGGAAGATGCCATGAAAACAGGTGTGGTAGTGACTAAAGCCTTACCCTGAGGTATGAAAGGAGAAGTTTAACTATGAATCAGTGAATTCATCTGATCTACTGTAAGGGATCAAAATTGACATTTTTTTGGAGGTGTCTCCCTCCATGCTGCTTAGATGCCACTAGTGCTTCTATTTCACTAAATGATGAATCCATAGAACAAACAAGTTAAGGCACTTACATAAGCAACTTATTTATTTCCTTTTTATGAAGACTCAGTTTTTTCATCAAAGATTTTGTAGGTTGTGAAACATAAACCAAATTTATTTTCAAGTTGTAAACATGCATTACCATATTTAAGGGACACATTAGAATGTAATTAATTAAATATGTTTCTGCTTTCCACATTTTCATAGAGTTTCAGTATACTTTGAATTTTAATGTGTCAGTTAATAGTAAAATGCACATTCTTTAAACCAAAATCAGTGCCATTATTCTGGCAGATTCTGGGGAAGCATTAACAGGTTAAGGTGGAGCTTCAGGGAACGAAATAAAGATAATGCATGTCTATAACTGACCAGACCTTTTAAGGAACAGCATAATATACCTTAATGAAATGTTTTTTGTTTTTTCCAAGGGCTGGAGAAATCCTGTGCCTATAATTGTATTAGGGTGGCTTATAATTGTATTTGAATAAAGGAAAATTTTAAGAAATAAACAGAATTAGCATTCAAAATACAATAACATTGTATCATTGTTTCTAGAGATAATAAATGTGTACTCTATCTCTCTCTTTAATCTTTCTCATCTACTCAGTAGAAAAGATTCCTGAGCTAAGAAGATTCTTGGCTGAAAAATGTAATATTATGAGTATACACTAGAGTATATTAAAGTATCCTACTTTTGCCTATTGTTTTTATTTACCACCACTGAGTCTTTGTATTGTGTACAATCACTTTTACTGTTAAGATCAAACTCTGGTACAAAGATGAGAAAAGCAGGAAAATTATTTTAGGTGCATTTTTGACGAAGATGACTACAGTTCTTGAATCAGCCTCAAAAGAGACTATTTTTAAAATTCTAGTGAAAATTTTTTGTGGGAATGTTTTGTCCTAAAATAACCTGCTTTTTTTTAACAACTTCAGTACATAATGGTCATTTCTAATACTCCTCTGATCATGGCACAGTGCTCATGGGCCAGGCCCTTGAAGAAGAAGAGAAAAAAGGACTTTTTTAGATTGATGTTTTCTGCTCCATAATTTATTACATAAAAGTATTCAAAAAATAGTCTTTAGATATTTAGTTATCTAATAGCTTTATTACTAAAGAATGCTTATAAATATTTGGGAAAAAAATAATTATACTTCTTTGACAATTGTGTCAAAATTGACATCAACTAATTACAGAGAAAAAAAAGGGGGAAAGCTGGTTCCTTATTCTTCACGGGAGATTTCAAAGTTTAGTGATAAACCCTATGTTCGGTTTCCTTGAAATCTCATGACCAGTTCAGGAGAGGTAGCGGGTGAGATATAGGGTGTTTCTGTCCACTGAGAGCCTGTGTCCTGTGAACATGTGCTATGGGTCTATGGGCTTATCTTACAAGGAAAATGGGGACAAGTCAGGACCTCTAGTAGGTCTAGGGAGACACTGGGTACCACACACAGGGTAGCAGAGAGGGTGGGGCCTGTGCAGACTGTAGCCTAGCCTCAGATCCTGGATAAAATGGTGATACCCTTGCTATAGAGGTCAACAGAGCTCTCATGCATCTTGAATCCTTTACAATTCTGAAGTACAAGGTATCTCCAAATCTGCAGACATTCTCTGACTCCTTTGTCAGAGCTCAAGGCCAGTCAGCTTGTGGTCTTTTAGACTATACCGGCCTACTTAAGATAGGCAACCAGCGCACATGACCAGGACCTGCACGAGGTCCTGCTGATTGATTTCTCTGGGTTTGATGGAAGGAAAAGTAGCATCACCCTTGGAGCAGCTTTTCTGAAGCAGCCTTTCCAGTCTCTAAGGACCTCTGGCCTCCCATATTTACATTTGTAGTACTTCTTTGAGGTGTCTCATCTCACTTTTCAAGATTAGAGTGGTTGATTCTTCTTGTTGGGGCCCTTCGCTAGAGCTGGAAAATGCATTAAAGTTCTGTTACTAATGGAAATTTATCCTAGGGAAGTGCTGGTGGCCATGTCATTGTATAGCAAGGGACTGTTTAAAATGCCTAACTTAGCACTTATTTGTTATCAGGTATTAGCAGAGGCAAGAAGTACATTTACTAGTTTTCCTCTCCTGAGAGTCAAAGACAGTATAAGGAATTGAATTAAATTTATGGTGAGTGTAGAGGAGAAAAAAACAAAAAGAGATGTATGCTCATGTTTATAAGAATAGGCATAAAGAATATGATGAGCATATCATCATGGTGAGTCATCATTAAAACACAGAAAATTCATCTATAAGTTTTTAAGGACAGGGCTTTAAGTAATGGCAGGACTAGAAGATCAAATGAAAAATGAGTGGGCTGAAGAAAAGTTCAAAGTTCCTTTCTCTCGGTTTTAATGGCAGCTGGTAAGACAAGAAGATTTTTATACAAGTACGTGAAGACATGCTCACTCAACGTAAGTTTTAATTTTCAAGAAACCAAATTTGTAAATGACACAAATCTTCTAGGACAGTTGATACCATGTTTTAAGTATCACACACTGTCCATGCACATCAATGGGACAAAACAGGTGTCTCCTCTACCCACTAAATACTCAAACCTGACTTGATTTTGCCACAGGTGGTAAAATTGAGGTGTTAGTTGGGCCATGCTAGCATGATGATTGAATGCAGTTAAGAAAATAAATTGGAATCAAAGTAAAGTTTTTCATTTGCTTCAGGCACTGATTGCACAGATTTGAACAAGCTAGTTTGTCAACAATGATTATAAAAATGATTGTAGAATTTTAGTGGGTCCCAAATGGTATGTTAAACTATAGCAACATATGAAGTCAAAGTCTTATCTCTCAAAATGGCAAGTCTCAAACTAGAAATTTCTTATTGCAGGCATTTAAACCAAAGTGCAGGTGTGAGCCTCAGGAAGCCCTAAATATTCTCATACTATAGGACAAATGGTTGAATCTTTATGTGAGTAGCAGGAGCCAGTTTTCTTTGTCATATGTGAAAACTATAATCATTCTTCTACTTCCAGAATCAGGGAGGCATGAAAACACAAATCCTTAGTTTGATTTTTCACCCTTATTAACTTTACCTCTAACACACAGCATTAATGGATCAGGTCTTCTAATTTTTAGATGTTGTTCAAGTTGGACATTTTTAGATATTTCTTATCTTATCTTCTTCTTTATGCCTATCTTTACCTCACATACCATAACAAGCCCATTCTTTTCTTTTCATCTCCTCCACACAGCATCCTCCCAAAGACTCATCTCCAAGTTCTTGTCTCCAGTCACCTGATCAACTGCAAGTTGTCCCCAAGGGGCCCAAAGGCTGCTTGTAACCAGGGTCTAAACCCTCCTGAGGAAGACAAGGCAGCTGTAAAGCAGTTTGGCAACTAGACTCAACTAGATACCTTATTGATTTATCCCACAGTTTCCTCCAACTATTCTGTCACAGTTAATTTATGAGTTAATTTATGTACCTCAAGAGAAGTCCTGATGAGTTAATTTATGTACCTCAAGAAAAGTCCTATTTGTAGCTGAAGCATTATAGGAGAAATGAAAGGAGAAAAACTAGGAGGGGAAATTATATATAAATAGAAAATATAAAGCATATGTAATTTTGCAAAATATTGCTCATCTGTTTAAACATAAGATATCAAATGTGATAAAATGCAGGTTGGTAAAGACAATGCTTGGACCATGGTTACAGGAGTTGTTTAGGTGGACATTTGACAGCCCTGTGCCTCTAACATGATACCAACTAATTTGAGGAGAAAGTTGACCTGCTGGAAATATGAAGATGCTGAGGATCGGTTTGCATTTTTACACTTTCAAGTGAAAGGTGTAAAAATGCAGGACTTGAAGCTAAGAAGAATGTGGTGGAGCAAGGTCTGATAATTAAGTTCATGAACTTATCTTAGAAAAGTGCTATATACCTCATTACTGAACATCACTACAGTCACCTTCAAAGTACTCCCCTGGGGAAGCCACACACCCACACACCACTGTCTAGCCCATCCTTCAAAGCAATTTTGGAAATTTTTTTCTGGAATGAGCATAAGAGCTGTTGTTGTATGAATTCTAACTATTAAATTTGTGGACTTGCTACCATGCACTTACATTGGCAGTACAAACTACTCAGTAAAAATTTCATAACCTTGGTATATCAAAGTCTCACAGCTATGTTCATGTTGATGGTCGTGTCTTGATGTGTGGCATTTATTATTGTTTCTATGTGGTTTTGTGTGATGTTGTATAAGTACCGCGTGCTAACTGATTGCGCCACTGGAGCTCCATTGTGTTATGTTATAAGCAAAGAACAAACATGAACAAACATTGTTAAATTTGGCAAAAGTAAAAGTGAAATGAGGGACATGTTAGTCCAAGTTTATGGGGACAGTGCCATGAAGAAAATGCCAGAGTACAATTGGGTTAAACATTTTTCTTAGGGGAGGGAAAGTGTCACTGATGAAGAGAGGTCAGGGCAGCCAGTAACAAGCAAAACTGATGAAAATTTGCAAAAATTTATTGACCCATATGTCAAAATCATTAGCTGACCATGAAAAGCATAGAAGACCAAGTAAACATTGATAGGGAAACAGTTAGGAAAATTTTACCTAAAAATCTTGGCAAGAGAAAGATGTGTACAAAAATGGTCCTAAAGGAGCTCACCAAGGAACAAAAGCAAAGGAGAGTTGAAGTTTCCCAAGACCTTTTGGAGAGGCAAGACAATGTTTTGGGCTGGGTTGTCACTAGTGATGAAACATGAGTATGCCACGATAGCCCTGAAACAAAGCATCAAAGTGCATAGTGGAAGTCAGTCAGTTCTCCACAACCAGAAAAGTTTTGTTAGTCCAAATCAAGAGTCAAAATGATGCCCGCTAACCTTTTTTAATGTCATGGATATTCTTCATAATGAATTTATGCCAACTGGACAAACAGTTAATCAAGTTTAGTATTCAGAAGTCCTAAAAGGCTACGTGAAAAAATCAAACAAAACGACCTGAACTTTTTACTCAAAACACATGGCTCTTACAAAAATGCACCCATTCACACAGTGCCATCTTTGAGGGAGTTTTTAGCCAGTAAACAAATAACTGTTTTGGAACACCCTCCTTACACTCCCAGTGACTTTTTTTGTTTTTTTTTTTTTTACCTGAAGATAAAGGTTATATTGAAAGGAAGATATTGTGATGACATTCAGGGCTTCAAAGGTAATACGAGGACAGCTCTAATAGCCATTCCAGACCAAGAGTTTTAAAAATGCTTTGTAAGGCAGCACCTGTGGCTCAGTGGATAGGGTTCTGGCCCCCTATACCGAGGGCGGTGGGTTCAGCCCTGGCCCCAGCCAAACTGCAAAACACAAACAAACAAACAAACAAACAAAAAAACTGTTTTGCAAGGTGGACTAGGTGTTGCTATATCAAAGCTATTGGTGCATAGCTTCCCAAGGGGAATACTTCAAAGGTGACTGTAGTGATATTTAGCAGTGAGGTATGCAGCAGTTTTTCTGGGATGAGTTTGTGAACTTAATTGTCAGACCTTGTATTTTGTTAGTAGTTGTAGCTCAAAATGTATTTTTCCTCACTTCTTGTTTTTAAATTAATTAATTTACTTTTTACATTAATACATTTATGGGGTACAATGTGATGATTTTATATACAATTTGGAATGCTTACATAGAACTAGTTAATGTATCCTTCACTTCATTTACTTAATTATTGTGTTAAGACAGTTATACTCTATATTGAATAGATTAGACATGTATCCTATGCACCATAGGCATAGTCCCACCATTTACCCTTCCTCTATCAAACCTCCCCTCTTCCTTCCTATCCCCCTCCTCTTCCTTCCTTTACCTTGGGCTATAGTTGTGATTTATCTTTCATATGAAAGTGTGGTTAACTGTAAATTGGTTTCATAATAGTGCTGAGTACATTGGATACTTTTTCTTTCATTCTTGAGATACTTTACTAAGTAGGATATGTTCCAGCTCTTTTGCAACTCAATTTATAATAGCCAGGTCATGAAAGAAGCCCAAGTGCCCATCAACCCACAAATATATTAATAAATTGTAGTATATGTATACCATGAAATATTATGCAGCCTTAAAAATGATGAAGACTTTATCTCTTTTCCACATTTCTAATTCCATGCCTCTTATGTTGGTTGGCATATGGCTATGCCTTTGTAAGATTAGGAAAAAAACACTCTCTTTGGTGCTTTTTTCAAGTCAAATGCTAGGCTGAAGTAGATTGATTATAATTTGTTTATAAGGAAAGAAATACAAGGTACTTGAACAATTTTTTCTCTCTCCATTTATCCATGAGTACTTGTTCTTACTTTGAAAGCTGAAATCCCTTCAAAATATTCCAGGGTTCAGGAGGATATATCACCAACAGCTAAGACACTTTTGTTTTCATCTGTAACTTTGCTACTCCTATCAGAAAGAGGCCTCCTCTGAATTGGAACTGAATTTACTTTTCAAGAAATAATCAAAGAGGAAGTGAGGAGGAAAAGACCTCTGAAATTTCCAAATAGAACTCTGATGGCCTCTGTGTTTCATATCCTCACTCTGTATGCATTCTGACATAAGGAAGCATTTGTGGCTGCTTATTGAAAAGTGTCTTAGCTCCTCATGGACCACTAAACCGTGAATATGAGATAAACACTCCTTGGTCAAAAGAGAGAAAACACAAGACTCTGCAACTTTAAACATGTCTATTAACCCAAGCTGGAACATTTTAATGCATTGTATCACTTAGTTATTTTTAAGATTTTCCTCCTCATTTGTAAGTTTTCCACCTCAGGCTAAAGGAAATCTGGGTATTAAGAAGAGTTAATTTTGGGGGGAGGAGGCTGTGCTGTGAAAATGCAAAGCCTGGAAGATGTGGAAGTGATTTTTTAGAGTCATGGAGGGATTAGGATATTAATAGTGTCAACTTCCTAATGGCTCACACCTATCACATTCTCTAACATTATGTCCAAGATCCTAGATAAAGAAGGCTGCTTAGGCTGTGTGACCCCCCAGGTGGTCAATGTCTCATTATTTCAATATTTCTGGTTACACTGGTTTCACCAGACTTATGTGCCAACCAAGGGCTACCACTCTTCAAGAATCTGATATAAAGAAAACTGAAAATATAGTAAGTTATGACAATATATGAAATATATGAAAAATATTTTATATTTTCTCATCATAGGCACAATTCAAAATGCTAGCACAATAAATTAAATATTGCATTTTCATCTGAAGATAAGCCATTTGTCCTTATGGTCTAATGAAGCTGGACAACATCATTATCCATGGTTTGACACTTCTAAAAATCATAAAATGAATATAAGCAGAAATCTAAGAATCTCTATGAGAAATATGATAAT
The DNA here is from genome assembly GCA_963573935.1 of Arctocebus calabarensis. NCBI lineage: Eukaryota > Metazoa > Chordata > Mammalia > Primates > Lorisidae > Arctocebus > Arctocebus calabarensis. The sequence continues at coordinate 977 of CAUYON010069939.1, read as the reverse complement.
AAACTTATAGTTTGGGGGTAAGTAAGGGAAAAATATAATGCATAAAGTTAAAAGTATTGCAAAAGGAAACATATACATTTCTGGTAAGTGTGAGTGGAACTTCTAAAATAAATACCATAAATTTTGGAACAAGACTAGTAAGATATACATAGTGCATAAGAAATAGTCTCTGCTCAGTCTAGCCTGGGAAGTCATTGGATAAGTCGCTGTCTATCATTGTCATAGTTGAAATATTAATGTGGGTATTTTCCAAAGTCCAGACCATGGTCCTCTCATTTTCATTTTCAACACTGATATTTCCCAGTGCTGGCTTGATTGTTCAGTCTGTGGTCTTGAGAAAAGCTCTACAAGTTTTAGATGCTACTTTATTTCCAAACCTTGTCCTTTTTTTGATAAATGCTATTTGTACATATTTATGGGGTGCATGTGACATTTTGTTGCAAACATGGCATCTATAACAACCAGGTTAGGGTAGTTTGGGTATCCATAACCTTGAATATCATTTCTATGTGCTGGAAACCTTTCAAGTCCTCTTTTCTAGCTATTTTTGAAATATAAAATCCACCATCATTAATTATAGTCACCCTACTCTACTATTGAATATTAGAACTTATTCCTTCTATCTAATTGTTTATTTGTATGCATTAACCTACCTCATTTTTCATCCCTTCCTCCCCAGAAACACACCTCTCCCAGCCTCCTCCAGGCCATCAACTTTTTCACTCTAACGTGAGTGAGACCATGAAATACCGATTTTCCTGTGCCTGACTTATTTCACTTAACATAGCAACCTTCAGTTCCATCCATGTTGCTGCAAATGACATGATTTCATTCTTTTTTTTTTTTTTTTTTTTATAATTTTATTGAATCATAATTCTGTACATTGGTGCAATCATAGGGCACGATTCATATACATTCAGAAATGTTTTCATCGTACTGTTACAGATAGCCTTCATGGCATTTTCTTGATCACTATA
>CAUYON010069938.1:0-82341 GCA_963573935.1 Arctocebus calabarensis | reverse complement strand
TTGAATCATAATTATGTACATTGGTGCAATCACAGGGCACGATTCATATACATTCAGAAATATTTTGATCATACTGTTACAGATATCCTTCATGGCATTTCCTTGATCACTATATAAAGACATTAATACTCTACCTTTAACAAACATCATTATTTACTAATGGCATGTGTGCATCTGTTGGACTTTGTATAAATGCTTTCACCAGAATCAGATTGGACACTTCCACTCTCATTTCCTGTACCATGCTGGTTTTCCTTGGGATTTGCTTTTTCCTAGCTTTCCAAAGACATGATGTTATCAAATGTAGTGTAATCTAATGCTGAAATGTTGAAATTCCTCAAGCTTGTGTGATACCCAACAATGGTAAGTATCCTAGTGTGTATCTTAGTAATTGAAAACATTCTGCATCCTTATGGTTTCTCTGTGGCACTCTGGGGGTTCCTTGGGACATAGTTTGGGAACTGCAGAAATACCTTCTCTTCTAAACCAATGCCTTCTTATATTTTTCTATTTTGGTCTGGTATTTGACAGACATATGAGAATAAGAAATATTTTACTTTCTTTTTGTCTGTAGCAAAAAGAAATCCGACTTATAGCATGATGAATAACAACTGACCCTCAGACTCAATTTTAGGGAGGCCATAGGGAATGGCAAGGACTGTGGTTCCCACTCAGTTTCACCCATGTGCTCTTATGGGAATGTGATGTTACCATTTTTTTTTTTTTAAAGCTAAGTCTATATCCGAAAATATTGACTTTTATGACAGGTTTCTCAATACTTAGTTACTGGGAAACTAATTCTAATATATTACTTATAAATATTGGGTAGGTCAGTGCTATGCTACACAAACTAAGCATGTCTGTAGGTGGTGTTTATCTAGGGAGTCATCAATTTGGGACATGTACATGTAGTACAATGAATTATTGTATAAGTGGAATTATTGGTAAATAGGTAATCATGTGGAAACATATTTAGGATATATTAAATGAAAAAAGGCTACCAAACTTTTAACTACCAAAAATTATGGTAATATTTTTATAAAAGCTGTTTACAGATACCCAGAGGACTAAAAGGATATAGAACTAAGGGGTTAAAATGATTATTCCTGGGTAGGGAATTATGAATTGTTTTAAAATTTTTTCTTCTTACTTTTTTTTTACCTAAATTATCTTTTACAATAACTACATATTGCATTCATAAACATTTTTTAATGTTGTTTTTAGAAAAAGAAACTTAGGGCAATTAAGTTTGCCCTATGAACAAGACAGCATTAGGCACAAATACAAAGGCAAAAGGACTATTTCTCCAACTCTGACTTGCATTTCTGCCTGTGCCTAATGATGCTCTGCTTGTGGCAACTGTTCTAACCTTGCAACAGGTTTGTGTCTGGGAACTTGGGTTTTAAGTGTCCTTCTGTCATTGCCTAACTGGTAAGTGTGGCTCTTTGCACCTAAATTGTTTGTACAGCAATATGGTTTATGTTGAACACCCATGTTCCTTCTTGGAGTCTGAAACTTTGGCATGTGCTAGTTAAGAGGGTGCCTATGTGATCAGGCCCCAATAAAAACTCTGCATATCGAGTTTCCAATGAACATCACTGGTAGACAACACTTGCCACATGTCACAATCTGATGCTGGAGGAATTAAACACATCCTATGTGACTCTATTGGGAAAGGATTCTGGAAGCTGGTGTCTGGTTTCCTCTGGATTTCATCTAATGTACCTTTACTCTTAGCTAATTTTGCTTTGTGTCCATTAGCTGTAACTAAACTTAGCCACAAGTACAACTATGTCCTAAGTACTGTGAGTTCTCTAGTAAATCACCAAACACAGGGATGGTCTTGCGTATCCTCCCCCTTAGCTTCCTTCCATGATCATCTCAGCCTCGAATTCTTTTCCTGTCTTGAACTCCTTCAACAACTTATACCATATAAATATAATCACTTGACTGTCCCCCCCCTTTTTTTTGGTCAATTAATATATCACTAGTAATACACGGTATCTCTCTCCCATTCATTAAGCATCTCCCCTCTGTAGAAAGCTCACAATCATGATTACACTTTTGTTAGGGACTCTCCCAGCTCCACATGCTTCATCTTTAAAGTAAGAGATTTAAGCTCAGTCTCCAGGGTACCTTTCAGATTTACTAGACAATATTTCACTGATCCTTTAACACCTAGTAATGTAAGTTAGTGGGAAAATAGAATTCAACTTTTACTTAATATTTTTCAGAAACTTTTTTTTTATTATATAAAACCAGACACACACACCTTTATGAATACTATCATTGTTTATCCACTGCAGGAATTTCATGGAGTAAAGGGAAGACACAAATCCCCCTGAAGTTTTCTATCACACACTACTTTGAGTGTCTTAAATATAACTTTCCCATTTCTCCATTGTTTTGCCAAATTCCATTTGAATACCTTTTACACTTGAGACTTTAGACATTGCTGAGTTAGCTTGATTTTCCATCTTCCCTTTGCCCATCCTTCAGGAGATGTGGTCCTTGGTGGCAATCTTTTTGCCCTGATGTTCACCCGGGGTTCTCCTGGGACTTCCAAAGCTACTCGCTGCAATTCTTAGCTGTGCCCTTTGAGAATTCTGAGCCCACAGAGGTCAGAAAGTTATTATCAAGCAGGGAAACATACCTTTACAATGGTCCTGGAGGCCATTTCAGGTAAGAGAGCTGTAAACCTAAGCTAAGCTTTCTGATTGTTGATGCCTGGGGGACTCAGAGACAACAAACCCTTTCCTCTTTCATCTAACAAGTCCCTAGGAGAGATGTTCCTCATAATGTCTGTTGAAGAAATTAACCTACTGTCAGCAAGAGGTCTCTGCCTTTCAATATTATTATTCACATAAATAAATGTGAATGCACAACACTTAAATGCCTATTTTTGGTAAGACCCTGTTATATGCACAGGGAGCACGTAGTAAATGGGGCATCCTTGGCTCCTGCCCACGTGCCCAGCCTTAGGCAAAAATAGAGAGCATGGCAAGCTTACACGCTCTCACCTGTCACTGTGCCTATTACCAAATCTCTCCCTTTCTTTTAGATTTGAAAATCTAGGTCTTATACATGAAGCTTAGATATCTAATGGCTAGTAGATGGGGTTAGGTCTGGCTCTTTGTTCAGTCATTCTCTCAGGGCTAGAATGACATCTACCTAGTCACATGTGAACTAACTTCTAAGGTTCAAAGCAAATTAAATGCTTCCTGTTAACTGTTCAGTATTAGAAGTTCTAAGAAAACTTGCTCTTCCTCAGAACCCCCAGGGACACAGATTTGTTCTATGACTTTTACCAGAGCAGGTAAGCTGATGCCTGCAAGCCTGTTCTTTAGAGATGAATGGTTGGACCAAGGTAGGCACCTGACCCAGGGCAGCCTGTTTCTTGGTTTGGGAGATTTGCCTGAAGGTGCAAAGGGGCCATTCTGATTTCAGTGGGACAATCTTACCTCAGGATCAAGGTCATGAGGCTGTTGGTAGTGTGGTGGCTGCAGACATGAAAAGTCACACACACACATAGAAATGAGTCACAGGAGTGGCAGAAACTGTCAAGAAGATAAACTGGCAAGAAGATAACAGGCCCCTATTGCTGAGAGGCACAAAATATTCCTGCCTCCAGGATGGGTGTTGCTTCTTAGCCCCTTGGCTGCACATTTGTGGTGTGGCTCTGTGAGGAGGCCCCTGGCTTGAGGCATTCTGAGCTCATATTCTCCCCAACCCATAGGTTGGACATAAGACATCTCTCCTTCCTCAGCCCCCCCTTCCCTTCTCATCAACAATTTTCACAGGCTATTTCTTGCTCCTCTGAGCTTGAACCTAGCTGAATTCCCAATTCTTAGCTTTGTACCAGTGAGGGCAAAAGAAAAGAAGGAAGGAAGCTGCCCTGGCCCTCAGGGAGACCGACCATGGAGGATGCTAAGCACTGGGCCTGGCAATTCCTGAGGCAGCACCCCCTGGGGTGCATTTGGGGTAGGTGCTGTGGCAGGAGAGGTCTCAGGCACTTGAATGGTGACATGTGACTGGACAGAAAGGGGTGGGCAGGTTGTCAGTTGCAGAAAGCAGCATGAGCAGAGACCTGTGAGGGAACCAGGCTGGTAAAGGGACAGAGGGGGAGACCGACGGGAGCTGGGGCTGGGGTGCTCCCCCAGAAGTCCTTACCCTGCCATTAAGTCTGGGGCGGCAGCAGCAATGTGCCCACCACGCTGCCCTCTTAATCACCTCTGTAAGCCCGAAGTGCCCAGGATTAAAAAAAGAAAGAAAGAAAGGAGAGGAAAGGAAAGACCTCATTATATGGTTGGAAATCCTCATACCAGAGATAAAATTTTATGAGTTGCCTATTGCTCAGCACCCCATATTTTTGACATTCCCTGTTTCACATACAGTATTTTAAACACATGAGACGCAGACCTTGCTGTTTTTTATTTTTTTACCCTTTTCATTTTTTTCTCCCTTTCTGTCATTGCTTAGTGGGTATCTCTGAAGTTTTTAATACTGAAGGGCCCATTTCATGTTATTTATTACCCTGCTTGCGTGAAAGCTGAGGCCTATAAATCGTCAACACAGGCCGTTTAATTCCAGCAACAGCAAGGTTTCGTCACATGTAATTAAAAGATCCCAAAGCCATTGGAATGTAATGGATTTGGAAATGACACCGTGGGGGTGAGGGGAACAGGCCCAGGAAGAGGCAGCCGTATTTCAAAGGCTCTCCCGCATGGCCTGGATCGATGGGGCTGCCTGACCAGGCTCCAGCAGGGCTGGCTGGTGTGGGGGTAGAGGCAGGGTCTGGATTTGATCCCATCCTCAGCTCTGAGACCATGTCATTGTGAGTCCCACCTGCATGTAGACACCCTGAGCTTTTGAACTCATAAACACTCTGAGAGCCCTGAACCTTCCCCCTCCCCCCCATCATGACAGGAGGGTTTCTAGAAGCAGTCAAGTAACACAGCTTTGTAGACAGTCTAAGTCCAGGATGGGCCTTCCCAATAGGGCAGAGAATAGCCCACATCACAAAGTCCCAAAGCTGCAGATGCTGGTGTGGTTGTGGAGAGAGGGGTATACTGATGCACTGCTGGTGGGAAGGCAAACTAGTACAGCCTTTTTGGAAGGAAGTATGGAGAACCCTCAAAGAACTCAAACTAGACCTCCCATTTGATCCTGCCATCCCATTACTGGGTATCTATCCAGAGGAAAAGAAAATCCTTTTACCATAGAACACTTGCATTAGATTGTTCATTGCAGCTCAATTTACAATCACCAAAATGTGGACTCAGCCTAAATGCCCACCAACCTAGGAATGGAACAAGCTGTGGGGTATATATATCATGAAATACTATTCAGCCATTTACATCTTTGGTATTAACCTGGATAGAGGTAAAACACGTTAGTCTTAGTAAAGCATCACAAGAATGGAGGAGCAAGAATCCTATGTACTCAATTCTAAAAGGAAGACAACTGATAACCTAGTACATGGTGGGGGCTATGGTAAGGGGAGAACAGAGAGAGGGAAGGAAGGAGTGAGGTAGGAGGTCATGGTGCATGATACACCTTTTGGGAGAGGGACACAATTATAAGAGGGACAAATGTAATCAGTGTAACCTTGTACTTTGTACTTTCAATGAATCTCCAACCATTAAAAAACCTTGTACTTTGTACACTGACAAATGTAATCAGTGTAACCTTGTACTTTGTACTTTCAATGAATCTCCAACCATTAAAAAAAAAAAAAAAGACTCCAAACATCTGGCTTTTTAAAGTTCACAACGAATATGCATCCTACTAGATTGAGAAGATATTGAGAAGGTAGACAATCCATCTTGCCCATTTGTTCTTCACTCTCTCATTCACCACCATGCTGCCTCTCTGATTAAATGTCCTCAGAAGGCAAGAAACAGATCTGTCTCCTTCACTGCTTATAGTTCCGAGTCTTAACTATGGTAGAGAAAAGATATCTAGGTAAGCGGGTAAGAGCTGTTTACTTAGTAGGGGTCTGGTTCACTTCTCTCCTTTTTCTAATCACAAATGATGACACTGGGGCCCAGGCAGAAAACATGACCCCAAGAGATTAAGAACCGCCAAACGTTTTCATTTTGCTTCCATACAGGATTTCTAATATTGGGGTTTTGCTCAAAGTCAAACAGAAACATTCCCCTAGTGCCTTGCACAGTCACTGAGTACCATGGACTCAGACGAAGGTTCAAATCTCAGCCCCGTCATTTGTTACCTGTATGAGCTTGGGCAAGTTATTTAACCTCTCTCAACCTCAGCCAATTTTACTCTCTGATCTAAGGGTCACCTTTCATTTAATGTAGGGTTGGACTAATGACCTCTGAGTTTCCTAAATATATAATTTTATACATTCCTGCTCTAGTTTCAACCTTTTGCTTGGTCCGCTATTCTCCTATTCTGAGAGCTCAACTTATTCCCTGATTGGCCTTGAATGAGTATTTGTAAAATGTGAGGGCTGGGACAGATAAGCTCTAATGTTCTTTTGAGACCTGACATGCTATTGTTTGAGGGGTATACCTTTTCATGATTATTATTGTTTTTATTATCTATTAGATTATTACATTTATAAGGCCTTCATTGCAAGTGTTTGTGGTGAAATAAAATGAACAAATTCATGTGGCAGATTACACAGCATGGTAGCAAAACAACTGGGCCTGAGTTTTAGCTCTGCCCACCTGCTGATCGGCTGTGCTGACCTAGGCAAAGTCCTGTTTGTATCTCTCAGGATTATTTTCCTGAATTATAAATTTGGGTCCTTGAACAGGTTCGTCTTTGGGCCTTTCTTGTTTCCTGTTTCTAAGACCTGCCATGCTACTGTAGAATTGTCCTTCCAGCTTTGGTGAGGGTTTGTACAAAAATGGTCTGCCAGGATAAGGGAGAGTAGAGATCACGGGGAGAGGGCACATGGAATGAATGTTCAAGCCCTCTCCCTGCTCCAAAGTTGCCGTTTTGCTTCCTTAGATTCAAAGCACCTCCCTGAACAGAATCACAATTTAACCACACCTTTCTCATTTCGTATGTGAAATGCAAAAGTCTGGGACAGCTCAAGTCCCTAAACAAAGGTACTTCTTCTACTTCCACATTCTTCTTGATTTGGGTTCTTGGGCTTGGAATGTTTGGCTTTATAAAACTGCTGACCCAGATTTAGTCATTAGAAAAGGTGGTGCACAGTATTTTTGCAATAAGTAAAAGCAATGTGCCATCCTCTCCTTGACTCTTGCTTGACACACATGTTCAAGCATGTTTAGACATAGGTGGCTGCCAAGACTGTAGAAGACTGGATGTCGAGAATCAGAATGGAGAGTGGACTAAGAGAGGCATTGACATTTTGAAGAAATAAAGCTGATACTGTAGGATGAAAAAGAAAATCAGTCTAGATTCAAACAAAAAGATAGCAATACATAGACATCTCTATGTTAGTGTAGGCACAGAAATTGTCAGGTAACCTCAGAAACTCAGTAGTCCATGAATTTTTCTGCTATTTAGTAATGAGTAAAGGAGAAGAGCCTACATTCAATTTTAGCATTTGTTTTATAAGACAGTAGAAAGGAAAGCATTTTTGTCAAGAAGATTACCAACAAAAATCATCCAAATTTTATAAGAAAGATTATTACAGATAAAATTCATTTGGGTGCAGGAAGCATGATTTGTACCTCTGTGTTCCCAGTGCCTAATAGATAGCAGGTACTCAATGAACATTTTATGAATGAATGAAAAGAAAAGCTGTTGGCAATGCTGTGTCTTTAAATTTCTGGAAAATTCACTTATGAACAATATCATCTTTGCCATTGATTCTTTATGGATCATCTACTGTCTAAGCAGCTAGGGTCCTCTTTCTCAGAGAATGGGGCTGGGCCAGTGACAGCTCCTTGCAGTAGGAAGTGTGAACCATCTCAGTTGCCTGGCTTTGAAGTATGGGAGTATGTTGGGACTCTGGCACCATTTTATGCCTATTTGGAGAAATTGAAAGCTTTGGAGAAGTCCATTAGAGGTACAATTTTACTTTAAAATGTCAGACCAAAGATAGTCCTTACAAAGAACTTCAGAGAGGGAATTTCTTGCAAGAAATGGTGTGCTGAAAAGAATGCATGAGGCAGTTGGGTCACCTCATGCTTCTATACCTTGTTTTTTTCATAATTCAAAACTCCTTTCTCTTGCTAGCCAGAGACTCCAATTCAACCTTAGGTCTTGGGCCTCAGTGTGAAAGGATGAAAGATTGAGAGGGAGTGGATGGAGCAAGCTGGGGATTGAATTTGAGCTAAACTTTAGAAAACTAATCCATTCATATTTATTGATAATCTGTTATGTGCCTAGAATAATATGTAGAGTTCTTCACAAAGGAGATCAAAGAAATGGAAGACCCTATCTTTTTTTCATGGAAAACTGTCTAAGGGTTAAGAAAGTACCAGATTATAGGAGCTATAACTCTGTCTCTTGGATTCCTTCCACTCTGCAAGCTCCATGGTCCCTCATATAGGGATACATGAGTAATACCTGTGTTAATTTATGTTGGAACAACTCAAGAGAAAGTGGACCATGGTGATTATCTATCTACTTCTTAAAACAATACTTTATTGCACAAGGTTAAATGGTTGTTTTGACTGTGTTCATTTTTGCCAGCACTGATTTTGTTTTAGCTGCCTAACCAACAATCCAGAACAATGGTTTATTATCTCTCATGAATTTTTAGGTCAGGAATTTGATGCTCAGTGGACAGCTCTTTTGTTCCCTGAGATCACTTAGCTGTATTCAGCTGATGGAGGGGTTACAAGGTGCAAGAAAGCCTCACTGACATGTTTGGTGCCTTGATTCTCCTCCACATGACCTTTCAATCTCCATCTGACCATCTGGGAGTCTCACCTACACTTTTTTACAGCACAGAAAACTTCTAGTGTAGGACTGGCATTGGCACAGAGTCACATTTATTGATCAAAGGAAGTTGTGAGGTCTCCCCAGAGAATGTGAACTAGCCTCCAAATCTTGAGGAGAAGAGCATAGAGTGAAAGAAAGAATTGATGGAGGCCATCCTTGAATGCTGTCTAGAACAGATCTGTCTGTTTTTAGATCAGGGCTTGCTTATCTTTGTATCTCTAATCTCTTCTGTGATTTTGGTTCATTCTGAACCAATCCGTTTTCATTGATTGAAGTGTGTGCATTTGTGTGTATGTTTTAGTTGTGGGTGGAGGGATGGAGTTCTTATTGTCTGGAAGATTAATTCATGAGAAACTAAAATAGAATAAAACAGTCTGTTATTTGGGACCCTATCCTAAGTGCTCCTGGACAATGTGTATGCTCCAAGGTCCTTGGTCCTGGTAAAATGACTTGGAGGACCCTAAGATGTTAGGATGCCAGTGAGTTCTTCTCAGCAACATCATTTTTTAATTTTAGTCTTATTTAATTTAAAAATTTCAAAATATTGAGAGGGTCCAAATGTTTTAGGTTACACAGAAGCGTGCCCATCACATAAATAGTGTTCATAGTACCCATTGATTTTGAAGTCAAATTTGAAGCTATAGGGATGATACCGAGAGCTGAATGGCAACTTTCAATGGCTACCTCCCATTTAAATCTAGAATAATCCTATGCTTTCTGAATAAAAAGGATACCTCATGGGAGTAATTACTGAAAGTTTCTGAAATCTTTGAATCTAGCCACAGAGACACTGAGGAAGTATGTGTGATCACACATATACACACACAGCCACTGTGAAAAGTTGTGCCCTTGGCCAAGGGAGCAATGTGGGCTGAAATCCAACCTGTGTTTCACAAATCAGGGTGGAGTTGCATCTTCCTGGAGGAAGATGGAAATAATTCCCACAAGAATAGGGTAAGGGCCCTTCAGGTGAGTGGTGGCTCCTGGGGCATTGCACACATACATGTGTGCATGCACACACCAGTACAGTGTTTTCTGCACTTGAGTGTAAGACAGTGTTTCCTGGAGACAGTGTTAAGACTTTACCTCAATAAGCAAATGTTCTTTTCTTAAAAAGAAACATTTGTTGATTTGGCCACAAGAATAGCTTTCTAGGAGAGAAGTTGAGTGTGGTGGAGAAGAGTCACGAACTATAATCATTCACATCTGTACATCGGTTTACAGGGTTTCAAAGCACTTGCAAATATATCATTGCATTTGATTCTCACAATCCTATGGCATAGAAGTTGCATTTTATAGTTTAGAGAAATGGACTTAGAGAGAATAAGTGACTTGCCCAAGTGGACACAGCTGCTATAAGTGTCCCAGTTAGAACCAAGCCTGGGGCTTTTGATTCCAAAAGCCACATTGTAGAAAAGACTCGGGTTTATACCTTTTCTCTAAATGTGTCTTTCTTTTTGCAAAACAGAACTTTGAATAGATTAAGATATAGTTGGGTAATTTATGTAATTTGATTGCTATTGCTCGATTTAGGGGGTGCCTTGTCATGTTTTTATCTTAAGCTACATTCTGCAGTGGCCCTAGCCAGTGTCTTCTCGTGAAGTGAGAGGTACCACCAAAGGACTCATGATGCTATTGCTCCATAGTACCTGATAAATCTGTCACCTTCAACCCAAGTCACAAGGACAGGAAGCATCTACATTCTCCAGGACAGAGAGGCAAGCTTTCTTTTCTTGGAAGAGTCTTGGAAATGGATACTTCAATCTTAGCTGTGTCTTTCACTTGCTGTGTGATTTGGTGAAAGCCAGGCTCCTCTCTGGGCCTTAGTTTCCTGGTCTGAAAAATGAACACTTTGATAGTTTATCCTTAAGATTCTTGCAGCTCTCACATTTCATGACTCTCCTTTATTGTCCATCTAGCATCTATTATTCTGATTTTTAAGAATCTTCTTCCTGTCTAATTCTTCCTTCTATAATTAAGTCTCCTCTATTTATGCTCTGTGCGGTTCATGGTGAATTTCTTAGCGGCTTCCCTCTTGCCTGTAAAGTTCCTGTTCCAGACTATTATAAAAGATACAGAAAGTTAAAATGTGCCCTTTTTGGCTGGGCCTGGGACTTTTGTGATCTTGCTCCATCATGCCTGTCTACAACACAGTTCCTCTTTCCTGTGAACTTTCTGTGCCAGCGAAGTCAGGTAGTCTACTCCCACCTCCCCCCTCTTTATGGCTCAGTTTTCTAACATTATACACCCTGTGACCTCTCGCTGACCTCTCAAATTCACTCCAATAACATTTCTTATCTGAAGTGCTAGCTTGGCCCTCCTGCTTTCCATTTACTCGATTTTCTGGCTAGTTTCTTTATCTTTCCAAGTAAATTACAAGCTACTTGACTCAGATATCCTGCAATTCTTTTTTCTGCATCCACAGTGCCAAGTGTAGCTTTACTGACTGGTGGAGATGTCCGATAGTGCCAACCTATCCTTAACTCTTTCACAAGAGCCTGACCCCCAGTTTGGCACCAGAGTTAGGAATTATCATTTTGCTGCATTGTCAAGACATCCTGACAATGGCTTCTGGCCACATCACACAAGCTTCTCTGGGATCACACCAGCAAAGAGGATTTTTTATTTCCTTCTGCTGGACAGGGAATCTCAGTGACTGTAAACCATGAGGGGTCACTGTTGGGAAGAGAATGCTTGTGTAGGCTAAGCTATGCTACACTGCATATCCTCCCTGCATAACCCAAACAGTTAACAGCCACAGTGTAAGTTCATTTGTTCTGAATCTCCACCTTATATGGAGAACTTCTCAATACCTTACCATCTTTTTAAAAAAATTTAACCAAGTAAAATGATCCTTTTAGTAACCACTTTGCATTTTTTGTTTTCCTGTCATTTTGCTCCCAAATACTCTTTGAACTGGTGGGCGGGTTTTCGAGTGATTTGGTGCAGTATGAAAGAGCCTTAACGTGTGCCTTAAATTCCATCCTGTCTCACTAAACACCCAGACACAAAAATGGCTGCCATCAAATGCTTTAAAAATGCACCTCTTCCATAAATTATTTGTGCAATTGTAAATTTGAAGTTGCTATTTCATTAACTGTATTCATGGGTCACAATTCATTTGGACATGAACAGAAAGTAGACCCCTGTCATCTAAAATGTAGAAATAATTCTTGAGCACATCTACAAAGTGCTAATTGGAATGCCCTGCAAATAGGTCAGTTAAGTTTGTGAGCATTTAGAAATTATCATGGGTGATACAAGCATATTTTTATCACAAGTGTTTAATAAAAACTGTTTCTGTGTCTGGGCCAAAGGCTTTGGCACAAGTTCAGTGAAAGTCCAAGGCGTTAATAACCAGTAATAAAGGGATAGGGAGCCAAGGACTATCCAAGCTGCCTATCTGTAGGGCTCCTGGAATTGGTGGGAGAAGGACATTCCTCAGGACATGTGGAGTGTATGGCATCAGCAGGACCACAATCTTTGACTCAATCCCAGTCCATCAACCTTTCCTGGGAGAGGAGTTGGGGAGACAGAATGCCAGGGATGATCCCAGGGGGTCCTGCTTCATTTGCTTAGCTTAATGATTAATTGCAAGTTATTTTTTTTTGATTCATGACCAACAAAAATCACATTTAAAGAACCCTCAGGTAGGTTAGAGGCAGAGTTTATAGAATGGGCAGGAGCTGAAGGGAGGATGCTTTATGACATTTCATGCTGATAGTAAGAAAGCTCTTCTCTCTCTCTCTCTCTCTCTCTGTCTCTCTCACACACACACACAAACACACACACAAAGTCATCTGCCTTGGGATTTCCAAATTATTCCATTTTTAGTGACTATGTGTGGCCAGAATATAGTGAGACACTTAAGTCTTTGGAATTAGTCCAGTGAGAAATGTCACTGAATTCTGAAGAAATTTGTCCTTTTACTCCAAATGCCAGGGTAAGGAAATACACTCCAAATGCCAGGGTTAGGAAAAAGGGCAAAGGGCTATCATCTCCAGGTCAGGCAGGGAGGGTAAAATGTAGCCAGTCAAAATGTAAAGGGAAAAACCTGCAGCTTCTGGAGGAGGAGAATGGCATTAACCATACTTCATAGACTCATAGCATTTTATATTGTTTAAACTATTTTATATGTATTTTCTAGTTTGATCAAGGAAAATATGCTGTGTGATAGGACTGTGTCCATCACTCTAGTTTAAAAATCAGCGAATCTTGCAATTTGGATGAAAGAATCAGGTGGTTTGCCCAAATATACCTCATGTGTGGCAGCCTTGTACCAGGCCTGTTTCCTTAATGTGGTACTCCAAGCCAGAAAGCATGTGCCTGTGGAATTTTCTTTGGTCTTGGGTTACCAGGGGGTGGGTAGCAAAGTCTGAGGTTAGGTTTTCTTCCTGATTCTGCCACATATCTGAGCAAGGTGCTCTCTGGCTCTGTCAGCTTGGCATTCCCCATCTGTTCATTGGTAGAGGTGGTAGGTAGGGCCATCATGCCTGCCCTGTGGCTCCTAGGGAAGGTGTAAGGGTGGTAAGGGGCTCAAACATCCTCAACACCTGTTTCTGGGATAAGCTCTTGAATACTTTCTCCTACTTGATCCTGACAATAGCACTTTGAAGTATATTTTATCTCTGATATATGATGGGTTAGAACTCAAAGAGTTTAAGTAGGTTGCTCAAGCTATGAGGTTTGGTAAGTGGCAGAAGTCTTGTGTATCTTCTTTCTTTCTATTTTTTTAATTTGAGACAGAGTCTCACTATGTCACCCTGGGTAGAGTGCTGTGGCATCACAGCTCACAGCAACCTCAAACTCTTGGGCTTAAGCAATTCTCTTGCCTCAGCCTCCCAAGTAGCTGAGAGTACAGGCACCCACCACAGTGCCTGGCTATTTTTTTTTATTGCAGTTGTCATTGTTGTTTAGCTGTCCTGGGCTGGGTTCAAATTCACCAGCCTCAGTATATGTGGCTGGCGCTGTAACCACTGGGCTACGGGCGCTGAGCTAATTTTCCTTGTATTCTACAGTCTCAGATGTGATAATGGCTGTGGAAGCCCCTCAGGTGGTTTAGAAAGTTATCCCAATGAAAGAGGAACCAGGAGAATCTTAAGTCTGGAGATAGCAGGGGAGGGTCATGGGTGAGACAGGAGAGGACTCAGAACTCTCTGATAATTAGAGTTGGACACAAGTCCTTGACAAGTTACATCTAGTTTGAATGTTCTAGGTTCATTTGTTTATTTATTAAACAAATATTTATTGATTCCACCAATGGTCTAGCACTATACTGAGAGCTGGGCATACAAAGGGATACAGAAGAGTGAGTAGGCAGTCCCACAGGGGTCTCAAAGGCTCTCAGAGAATAGCAGAGGATGCGGAGAGACTTGGTATTAAGTAGGAGAATTGTGTGCCAGGTGGGGTGACTGGGGAATGGAGAGCCACAGGGCTGCAGAGGCAGGGAGCAGCTGAAAAGATGTCCAGAACTGGGCAGGTTGGCTGGAGCCAGGCATTTTTCAGAGGATCTCAAGAACCAGCCTCAGCATTGCCAGGAATTTTTCTATAGGTGAGACAGAGTACAGAGAGAATTCATGGATGTGGAAGGTCACCTAGCTTGCTCCTGAAGTGGAAGTCTAAGAAAATGAGCCTTCTTGATGAATCTGGGCAGAAAGTGCCTTTGCTACCCTGAAGAACCAGTAGAAGGCTGCTTGGACCAGCATCTTCCACCTTAGGAACTGCTGGGAACACGGCAAGTGCCTTCAGAGAGAGATGTGAGTCATTTGCCTCCTTTAGCTTATAAGCCCCACTGTCCTTCCCTGCTATACCTTGGGTTCAGAACCTGGCAGCTGTGCTGTGAGCCCTTCAACTAGGGTCCATCCCATGTGCCTATCTCCAGTGGGAGGTGCTGCTGGGGGCCCCAGCTGCCATGAGAAACTGTTGCCCACTTGGGATGCACAAGTGAGCATCTGATGCCCCACTGGCTTTACTCTCCACCAGTGTTTCAGCAGTGTTTTGTGCTAGATTTAGACTCTTTTGAGGACAGGGATTTGTATTTCTTCTTCCTCTTATATTTCATGGTGACTAGCACTTATTGTTGGTAGACAAAATGCTAACTGTAATGTAATATAAGAAAAGCCATTCTGATTTTAAGCTTTGTTTGGAGTCACAGAATCATGAAATGCACGGCCTTGGTGCCTATGTCTCACTTTATAGATGGAGAAACTGAAGCTAGAGAATGCAAGTGAGTCACTTAAAAGATTCACAGTTAGGTCTGTGCCTGTATGTTTTGGCTTCCAGGCCTGAGTTCTTTCCACTAAGTCTCCAAGTGAGCCCTGAATGAGGAAGAAGAGTGAAATGGCGAAGTTCATGTGCATGTGTCACCTGTTGGCTTTCCCATGTGGACATGTGGGGATGGATGAAGTGCCCTGTCCTACTGCAGGTGACCAGGCTGCTCTGAGTCTCCCTGCAGGCTATGTCCACCTTTTCATCTCACCTCAGTTCCTGCTGGGCTGGTCCTGCTCCTGGTGAGGGACACGTCTCTCCCACTGTCTTTGTCTTTTCTTTTTCTTTTACCTATTCTATCCAAATCCTGCCTGGTCTTCAAGCCCCAGCTTAGTTAAATGTAGTGCAATAAGAGTCAACAAACATTTATCGTGGGCTTCATGAGTACAAAACTTTGCACAGCCAGGCTCGGTGCCTGTGGCTCAACAGGCTGAGGTGCCAGCCACGTACACCTGACCCGGAGGGTTCAAATCCAGCCCCAGGCCCGCCAAACAACAATGATGGCTGCAACCAAAACCGGCCAGGCATTGTGGCGGGCGCCTGTGGTCCCAGCTACTTGGGAGGCGGAGGCAGGAGACTCGCTTGAGCCTAGGAATTGGAGGTTGCTGTGAGCTGTGATGACACGGCACTCTAGTCAGTGTGACAGCTTGAGGCTCTGTCTCAAAAAAAAAAAACTTTGCACAGCCAGACACTTTCTAGGACGTTGAGGGGGCTAAGTGAATAAAGTCTCTCCTCAAGGCTTATGAGGAAGACAGGTCTGTAAACACTGGAGACCCACAGCCCAAGACTGAGAGCAGTTGTAATAAAGATTATTTATTGAACATCTACAAAGTATCAGACTTCATCTCAGACATTTTATATTTGTTACTGCCAATCCTTATAACAGCCAGGAAACATGGTATTAGATGCAGCCCAGACTATGCAAATGATTACGGTTTTGTGATCAGTCTTGAGGTTCAATTGCAAATTTACCCCTTAGATTAAGTGTCTTTTAGCAAGTTTCCCAACCTTTCTGCATCTCTCATCTGCCAAACAAGGATAACAAAGCCTCCTTCATAGGGCAGATGTGAAGATCAAATGGTAAGACACACACAAAGAGCCTGGTGTTGGGTAAGTGCTTGCTTGATAAGTGTGGCCAGAGACTTCATGTTCCAGGAAAAGTGACTAATGACCATGAAGGGAGCCTTCCGTGGAGGTCTGGGCCGAGGAAGACAGGTGCAGAGGGTTATAGGCAGGATGCATCATTTGAGGATTTGGTGGAGGGTAGAAAATAGTGACTAGTGAGGGTTCTGATTGCTGCTGCACCTGTCTTTGTGATGCTTCTGGGCTGGGTCATCCAGGTTCATCATCGTGTCATGGGCTGTAGGGATTTTCTTAACATCCCCCTTGTATATTTATTTAATTCCTTTCTCAAATTGAGTATAAATTACAATTCTCACCAGCTAAGTATTTGGGAACCTCCTTCAGAACACAGCCTGCCACAGACCATCTATAGAGTCCTGGTAAAACACTTGGACTACTTGTGACCGAAATAGACCAGTCTTTCACCTGCATGTGCCGAACTGTGATGTGCTATGCAATGGAATTCAGCACCTGTGGTAATCCCTGGCAATCTAGGCTGTCTACACCAGGTGCTGCCTACTTCCATTGCCCAAGGCGATGGGGTGTAGCTGTTGGGTGATACAATTTTCTAATGACCCGCATGTCAGTGAGAACTGGGACATCATAGGGGAGCCCAAGAAAAGCAAGAAAGCAAAGAGAAATCTTCACCCAACAAACAGCAGCAGCAGCAACAACAAGTGCACAGTAACAAATCTATAAATATTTGTGGTCTACAATGAATGAATGAATACATGAATGGAATTTCCTGAAGAAAGTCCTATTACGAAAACCTTATTTTAGAGGTCGATGGAGAACTAGGCCTGTTTCCCAGGAACTGTCAGTTTAGAATTAAATGTGCTTTGTGGCATTTCCATTCCGGGTAGTGAGTTATATAGGACTGTTCCTGCCCGGAGCTCAGGGCCATCTCCTGCAGAAGGAGAGTCAGGGACTGAGGGATGTTGCCAGGAAGCTGCTGTCCAGAGGATGGCAGGGTTCAAACTCACCCAGATCTGTGAGGTCAGGGACACAACCTCTAGGGCTACCTTCTCGAATTTATCACAGCAAGCTGGGCATTTTCTCATGGGCTCATGGTGTTTATGTTTCTGGGTCTTAGCCACTTTGGATAATAAGGCTAAAGAAAAGAAGTGCTTCCTTTGCAAACACAGCATCCTAACAACTTGGTGATGCCAGTGTTCCTACAGCACTTTCCGCTTCTCCAGATGCTTGAGCACGCATGCTCCCATTTGAAATGCCCTGTAGCTCAGTGTGAGGGGTGGTCGCTCCATTGATAAGATGTGCAAACTGAGAGTCAGGAAGTGCACGACTGCTTCACATCACTCAGGACAAACTGTAGTCCAGGTCGGATGAGAATTTGGGTCTCATGATTCCCCGCACACCACTCTTCCTTTCATAGCAAGCTGCCTCAGATGAGACACCTCCTCTAGGGGTGCTGATGGCCTCTGGGTACACGCCTCAACTTATCTTCTGTGATATACCACTCTTCATAACCAGCCCCCTGCACCCTGCCGTTGCCATAGCTCAAGTCTCAGAATCACCTGGTTATTTAGTTCAAGTGCAGATTTGAGGGCCCAGTCCCAGAGATTCTGAATCTATAGGAATCTGCATTTTCGACACACTTACCATATGATCTTGATGCACATTAGATTTTGTAATTTTTGTGCACATTAAATTTTACAACTTGCTGGTTCTGAGAATTCAGTGGGTTTTAAGGGTCACTTGAGCCAGACTTAATCTCACATGTAAATCTGTTCCCTTGAAAGATAAGTATAAAAAAGGAAAGGAAGAAAGAGAAGAAAAGAGAAAAGGTATCGAAGGAAACAAGCCATTCATTGGGGGTGTTTTCCAGGGCTGGCCTTCACATCTCAATGTCCTCTCTCTTCTTTCCTGCTTCTTCTAATTTTCCAAGCCTCTTCTGTCTGTTCTCTGCACCACTTGCCCTGTATCATGCTTTCCTCACTATGGAGGTACTGAACCCTTGCCTTGTGTGGGTGTCTGCCCCCAGTCCTGTGCACTGAGGGTGATGTATTCTCTCATATTTCCCAATAGCCCCTAGTGCAGCACTGAAGGCTTCCAAGATGCCTGAGCCATGAGCTTGGGGTGAGCCTTTCGGACTCAGTGCCTGCTGTGCTCTCTCCACTGTTGCAGATTATCAAGATGTTGCAGAAGCGAAGCCCACCACCAAGCACATACTGAGTCTCACCCAGATAGAAAGACTCTCAAAAGCTCCCTTCAAAAACAGGGTGTAGTAAGCATGGTGTTGGGTTTCCTGATGAAAACCAGGTTGATGGTCATGGTCCAGGTCACGGTGGGGGACAGGGAGTTATCAGATGGTCATAGATGGCCACTCTTGCTGGGGCCAGCTGTTTGGATCCCTGGCTCTCAGAGGGAAGGATGGGAGGAGTTGGGCACTCATCCTCATTGCTGGGGAAGTTTGTAGGTGCCTAGGCTCTGCCATCTGGATTTAGGTAGTCATTCAAAATGTACTTATTTAGTGCTTTGTGCTATGTAAAATCTAGTGCCAGGCCCTGCAGGGACACCTGAAGTGGGCTCTGGGCATGCCCCTGGAAACATGACCAGTACCACCCATCACTCTAGGTGTCTACCAGGACACCTGCCAACAGTCGTGTAGGTGTAGTGTAACACTCACATTTTTATTTATTTATTTATTTTTAACATAGCCTTCATGACCTTTTAATCACTATATGAAGACATTTATATCTGCATTTAGTAAGTTTCACTTGTACCCCTGAGGGGTTTTTTGAGAATTTAGTTACTTTACACTTGGTAGGGACTCAAGGTCTACTTGACGGTAGATACGGCTTCTGCAACGACCACACCTCAACTCTCCACAGGGAAGGAGGGAGTGGTGCTGGGCATTGAGCCCTATAGGGCTGAATGACTCATTCCACGATTCTGGGGAAAGCATCTTTCTAGTGTCCAAGGACATAGCAAATATTATTCTCATCCTCTAGGAACTTAAGCCAAGTGGTATATAGGAGATATGCCCATTGTGCAAAGAGCTCTAAACATGCCATGGTGTAACTTCCAGTATGTGACAGTGGCAGTTGCTGCCAGCTCCAACTCTTGTATGTAAAGGCCTGCCAATATACCCAGAGTTGGGTGTGTACCCTCTAATATCACTCACAGGTGCCTGGTGGAATTAACCTGTTACTCCTAGTTCAGGCGTCCCATCTGATCTGTTTTCACTCCTGTATCCCATCTTAGTGAGGAAGACAAGGTGATCTCACAGAAGGTCTTCCAGACTACAGTCTCCTAGGGATGAGAGGATCCCAGGGCAGAAGTGTGAGTAGATTTCGCTGAGCCTTTAGTTTAATTTCATAGCGTTATTAGTCAGATGACACCTGGCTTAGCCCCTGTTTGATTGCCAGTGCTCAGGTTATAAGCTCTCTTCTATGTCGTTTATAAGTGCTCTTCTCCATCTTTGTGCTTACTCTGTGCCTGCATTTTAATTAGTTCTCTGCCAGGGCCTCTTCCCCAGACAGCAGCTAACAGTAATCATGTGTCTGGGATTCCCGCTGCGGGTGCATGAGTGAGGGGTGTGTGTGCTCGTGCTCATGCATGGGGATGGGAGTGTGGAAGTGGGAGAGGATGATCCAAGTTCAGAACTAACATTAGGGCTCTGTGAATGGACAAATAAAGCCTAATTTCCCCTGAGGGTCGTCCCCTGCTTCGGAGCATCCCATCTCCTACAAGAAGGGATCAGATGGAACTCTGCTTGATTCAGGGCCAGCTAATCTACAAGGGAGATTTTCTCAGTCCGTACCTCACTTTGCCTTTTGTTGCCTTCGTAATTTCAGTTCATTTACATATGGTTTCGGTTGCTTGTTAGTGCGCTCCGTGGTCTTCCCTTAGGATAGAACTCTGCAGATAGACATTTTTTTATTTTCTTTTCTTAGTATTACTCTTGACTTTTTGGAGAAGATTTTTTTTAATGATTATTCCTCCCGGTATTATTTTAGTTTTGAATTACAATGTGGGTAGTTCTAACACACTGCTATTTTGTAAATGGATGTATATGTTTATTGTTAATTGATTCCCCAAATAGGCCCCAAACACTTGCATTTAGATTGCATATTACATTACTTGTGTGCCACCAGGTTGGCCCTTTGCCAGCTGGGACTTTCAGCTTTGCCAGAAACACAGTGGACATGTCTTGTTTTCCCTGACACCTGTGCAAACCAGCTTGTTTGCCCTAGGTTTTGCTCTCTAGAGAGAGGGCGCTAAGGTGGTCTCTATTGAAAGATGTCAAAAACCCTGAGATCCTTTTGCTCTTTATTTGATTTTATTTTTGGTAAGAACAGAGCTAGGAAAAATGTCAACTCTGGTGCCCTAGATAATCCATCTTTTTGTAAAAGGGTGACTCTGGTCACCATGTCTCAATTCCTGACCCTCAGGGTCTGAGTGCACGCACCAGCACTTTGAACCACTGCTCTCTGTGAAGATTTTCCTGGGGCCTCAGGCAAAGGAAAGAATCCCCTCCTCTAGGTTCTTCCTGACATGACTCAGCCTCAGCAGTTAGAAGGCAGTTTTACTTACTAATAATCGTATTTTCCCTCCAGACTGTGAAATTGGGCAGAGACATTTGCTCTCCGCCAGTAGTCAGGCTGTACCTGACAGTCAGTAAATAGATTGAATGAATGAAAGAATCACTGAATACAAATGCTGTCATACAGGGGTTACACTGCAGTTTGACTCTGGGTACATGCAAACAATAGATATGTAATTTTTTTAAAAAAGGATCTTATAAGGGTACATGAGAAATTTACTAAATGTAGAATACAAGTGTCTTAACACAATAACTAAGAAAATGCCATGAAGGCTGTGTTAACCTGTTTGATGAAAATTTTTGATATTGTATATAAAATCAGCGTGATTGCATTAATGTACATAGCTGTGATTTAATTAAAAAAAGAGAAGAGAAAAAAAGGATTATTACCTATTTCTTTCTTTTTAAAATTGTATACATATATATGTATTTATTTCAGGTTAATGTGAGGGTACAAACAATCAGGTTATAATGTTTGTATTTGTTAGGTAGAGTCCCTCTTGTAATTGTGTCCTGCACCCAAGGGTATGCCATATACTCTTACATTGTGCCCAGTGAGTGGGAGCACACCAATCCCCCTTCCTCATCTCTTTTCTCCCCTCTCTCATTCTCTCTCTCCGCAACTTGAATTGAATTGAATTTTTCTCTTATGTGGGCTGTGGGCTAGCAGCTAACAGTAATCTCTATTAGATCATCCATTGGCTTCATATTAGTACCCAGAAGAAAAAAAATCATTTTATATCATAAGGACATTTGCACTAGATTGTTTATCGCAGCTCAATTTACAATCACCAAGATGTGGAAACAACCTAAATTCCCACCAACTCAGGAATGATTAACAAACTGTTGCATATGTATACCATGGAATACCATTCAACCATATAAAGAGGGAGACTTTAGATCTTTTGTATTAACCTTGATGGAGTTGAAACACATTCTTCTTAGTAAAGTAGAATTATAAGAATGGAAAAGCAAGCATTACTCATGTCTTTTAAAAATCAAGGTATTTAATAAAGTATGAAGGCTAAAGTGTATAGCACAAGGAGAATAAGGACCCTATTTGCCTCAGCTGGGCAATGACACAGATGCTCTCAAAGATGTTTCAGAAGCCCCATAGTAACCCAGAGCTGTGTGATGTTAGCTTTGGTAGGTTGGTAACAGTTGTTTTAAATAATAGAATTGAAATTGGGAAAATATATTTCTTATTCTTTGTTCTACAAGATGGAGTAAAAAACAGATTGAATCTAGATGGTGTGTTCATTAGTATTAATATTACAATTTTGGAGTTAAGATATCTAATAAGATGTCAAGGTTAAGATATGGCATTAATTTGTACATTTTAGTTCAATGATCTTCTGCAACAGTTGAAATAAAGCACATTATTCTTACAGTGCTTGCCCTCTTGAGCCAGCTGTTTGTTTTCTAATTGTTCTCTACAACCAGCGAACTTCTAACTTTTGCACCTTTATGAATTTAGGTAGTATTTCCTCCCAGGGAAAGAGGGATTCAGGTTTTCAGTAGAATGTTCTTAGTCCCAAAGGTGGAATTCCAGGTATCACTCAAAAGATGAGAAAGCCCTGGGTGGAAAGATTGGGGTATGGAATTCCTCAAGTTCCAATATTCTACAACTTCTAGCCAGGAATTGGTGGCTGCCTTCACCTCTGGCCCTGGCTGTGATAAAGCGAGTCAGAAGAAGCTAATTCGGCAAGTTGGATAGCAGCATGAATGTTTATGCAATGTTAGCTGAGGTTTAATGCCACAATTAAAAGAATAACAAACCCTCCTGCTGAGAAGCCTTTTGGCCACTTCAGACCCTTTAATTCCCATCAGAAAACAGCATGTCACTTCCAAGGGTTATCCACAACAGGGCTTGCTTTGGAGACCTAGAGGCTTAATTATCTGTTGGGAGGGGAAGGCTGAGGTCAGCCTTGCTGGGGCGAGGGTCTGCCCTTTGTACAGATATTGGAATGTCTTGAAATTCCTGCCAAACCAAATCAGCCACAGATGCAGCCAGGGGTGTCTCATGAGAAGTTACTTCAGGAGGTCATTTTGTCTGCCTTGTTGCTGACTCAGGCAGCCTTCCCCCAGCTAACCAGAGTCAGATGAATTCATGGGAAGGGCTCTGTCCTCACCATTAAGCCCACCAAATGGAGCTGGGCCCTGAGGCCACTGTGCCATTCTGTGAATTATGAACATTGCACCAAACCATACGTTCCGAGGGCCACAGGAGCCCTGCCTATCTTGCTCACCTCTGTGTCCCTGTGCCCAGCTCCCAGACAGCACACAGGGACAACCAGTGGGTGGACGCAGTGGCCCTTCTTGTCTGGGGTGGGCTTTCTTTTCTCTTCTAGATAGTGCTCACCTTCCAAGGCTTGATTGAGTCCCGTGCCTACGGGAAGCTTTGTCTGCTCATAGCAGCCTTGTTCTGCTCTGCTCCTTCTCAGAGAGCTGTGTCTCTTGGCATCCCAACAGCAGCTTAACCCCCATAGTTAATCTCCAAGCTGGGTGAGCTCCTTGGAGCCATAGACTCTTGTCTTCTTCCTGTCTTTACTTTGTAGCACCAGGCACAATGTCTCTTTTGTGATGAGAACTCAGTGAACAGTAGAAATTTACAATTCCACTGTAGGACAGAACCTTCTGGATTAACTAATCCCGTGGGTTTCTAATTTTTTTTTTTTGCTTTTAAACAACAAAAAGAATCCTTTGTTCTTTTCAAATGAAGTATTATGGAATCTCCCCTGTGTAAAACAGAGAAAAAATTCCTTTTTTGGGGTTGAGAACAGTGTAGATGTTTGGAAAGTTGGTCTTTTTTCTTTCTCTCCCCTTGTGGTCGCAGAAGGTTCTGTCCTGACCTTTCACTTTACAAATGAGAAAGCTGAGGAATTGAGAAATAATGTGAAACTTGGCCAGGTTTACACATTATTTAAGTGACAAATTTAGGAAGTGAACCAAGGCTTCCAAACTGTTGCCCACATGACCTTTTTATCTTATGATATTGACTGACTATTGGCTAAAAGAAAGAGGGAGGGAGGAAGGAATGAAGGAAGAGAGGGAGGGAAGGAGGGGAAAGATAAGGAGGGAGGAAAAGAAAATAAAAGGAAAAAAATGCAATAAATTCTGGATGAGTTTATTTTCTCCTCTCTGGCATGGCATCAACATAGCCTTCTACTTGGTATGGCAGAACTCCCCTCATCCTCAGAAGTCCAAATGTTAAATTTTGCACAGAGAATCTTCAGAAAAGGAATTCAGGAACAAATATCAATAATTAACTCAAATAGTGCTAATACTAAAATTGCACATTGCCTTTCAACTTTGAATTTTTATAGTCAGTTACTATGATGGTGTAGGTATTTGAGGCTGCTGGTTGGCAGATAACTTAGAGAGGAGAAACCCAGAGCATGTTCTACTTCATTTATAAGAACAGTCTGTCTTAAATCCTTCTTTATTTGGGTCCAGCTTGCTGTGATGTGCAGCTTTTTGAACTACAAACCCAGTGATCACCCAGCAATCCTGCCACCTTGTGGCTGTGTCCTGACTTGCCTTGCCAGGTCCCACATGACTTCATCCATGGGGTTGAGCTGTGGAGGCTGCCCAGGTGTTGGCTGGGATGTTCCCACTTTGTTTCTTTCTAACCTCACTCACTATTTTTTTTTTATTTTGTTTTTTCTTTTTTTTTGAAACAGAGTCTCACTCTGTTGCCCTGGGTAGAGTGCTGTGGTGTCATTGTAGCTCACAGCAACCTCAAACTTTTCTGTTTGAGCAATCCTCTTGTTTTAGTCTCCTAAGTAGCTGGGGCTGCAGGCACCTGCCCCAACACCAGGCTATTTTTTTTCTATTTTTTCATAAAGATGGCATCTCACTCTTGCTCAGGTTGGTCTTGAACTACTGAGTTCAAGAGATCCACTCACCTTGGTTTCCAAGAGTGCTAGGATTACAGGTATGAGCCACTTTGCCCGGAAAAACACCCCCACTTTTGATTCTTTTGTGCTTCATTTCCCAAGCTAGCTCATGAGGAAACAGAAGCTCAGAATGATTAAAAGACCTGCCCAAGGCTAACCTGGCTAAGTTAGTGTTAACTAAGCTTAGAACCCATGTTTTTGATGGCAAATTGACACCTGTCTACACTCTCTATAATCTCATTGCTCCTTAAAACTCATTTTAGACTAATGCTACAGTCAGTATTGACAAGGCAGTTTCTTCAAAATTATAATATCTAGAATTCATAGTTGTGTTAAAAATGCTTGAAAACTCTTATTTTCAATCATTCATTGAATAAATATTTCGTGTTTGCCCCCACCCAGTGTTGCAGGATAGGGCACATGCCTCAGGATGCTTGAATTTGCAGGTGAAGGGTGTGCTAATTCTGCTCAGTCAACACATTTTCCTCAACCTGTCTCAGGAGGAAGCAGCACTGTTGTGATGCTTAATGGGGTTCTTATTGTTTCAAGAGAATCACTGAATATTGCATTTCTATTTTTGATAAACTAGGGGGAATAGGGGTAAGAACATAGTCATGATGGTTAGAAATGAATACATTTATTAATGTATCAATTAATATGTCAATAGATATTAGTGGGTACATTAAAAGCTACCTCAGAGCCATGTAAGTAATATGGGGGTTTGCAGTAGTTATTACAGGGATAGTACTTTGTGGAAACTATGTAATATTACTATGATGAATCAACTGGGCATGGCTTTATTCATCATTGGTATCCTTTGTAGAATTAAGACTTGCAGATTATAGATGCCCAGTAAAGTTTACTGCTTGATAAATATGCTTGCCAATGTCGCCCTGTGCTCAACAAGTAATACAGACCAGGTCTGCATTGGGGTCGTCATCTATAGCATTTCCTACTGAAGCAACTTAATCTACAAGGCCAGTTTTACATCTTGTCAGAGTGGATATTTGCCTCCATGGTATCATTCTTGGGGAAAATATTTTTTTCCACCTGCTATTGGTCTGATTAGGATAAACTCATTAGTTCCAGAGATGAAGCTAGGAACTGCAGGTAGAAAGGGTAGGATCCCTACTTAAGGAGGGACATGAAGGGCACAGTTTCTCAACCCGTTAGGCATAGGGCTCGTGTGTCAGATGGAGAAGGAGTATGAGATGTTTTATCTTAGTCTGTAGGATCCCCTCAGAAATTAGGTCCATCTTCAGCTGACCAAGGCAGAGGCTTTCTGTGTCATGAGTTGAGTCAGTACAGTATGGCAGCAACCAGATGAATATTCATTTCCTCAGACACCCTAGACACAGAACTTGCTGCCCCTACTTGGTGTGGAGCCACAGTTCTGACTCTTCTTGGGAATACTTAGACATCTGGAGCCAGGGAATATAAGCACCCCTCATCCATCATTCTTACACATAGGTAAAAATCCAAAGACTTTTACCCTTTCACCTTTGCATTTGAGTCTAAATTCAAACTTCTATGTATCACAGTGAACTTTCTATCAGAGTCCTATTGGCTAAATTATTGTAGAGGGTGGCATTGTGGACAAAGAAGGAAAGCATCACTACACACTACACAATATGTAGTGTCATCACAAAGGAACTATTATTATAGAATGTGCTTTGTCCCTCATACACACCCACAACATCTTATTAGAACATTAAAGCTGGATTTTTTTTTTAATCAGAGAGTTGGTGATAAGGCTTAAGGTGAAGATTCCTCTGAGAAAGAGAACATAGTGGTTTATATTTAAAGGAGGTAAATAGGTTTGAAAGTTTTTCTTAGAGTAGGTTTTGATCGAGAGAGAGAGAGAGAGAGAGAAAAGGTCAGGAGAGAAGGTAGTCTCAAGATTAGCACATGCCCCAGATAGTATCTAAATAGAGAGCAGGTGGACCCTAAAAGCTGGCTCTGCTGATCTCCATGGTGGTCCAATGATACAAGTTCCCAGGATATCCCTTCACTGCAGCCATGGACTATTGTAGCCATTGTCAGATACCTCTTTGATTGACAACCACACAAGGTAACTGCAAATCTGGGGCCTATCTACACTAAAGTTTGGTCAACAAAGACCTTCAAAGGATCACCTGCTCCAATCACTCTCAGAATAGGCAGACTCATGGCAATGTATTCACTTATTACTGACAGAAAAACACTTGAAGACATTCTGAACTAGCCATGGCACTCACTGTTGAGAAATGATGTCTGGAAATTCCACTCTGCCTTCTCACCCCTGCAGCTCCCTCCCCACTAGTAATGGCCTTGTGATCTCATCATCTCAGACAGACTCTGCAGGCAGAGTGAGCCTGATGTATGTAAATCTTGTGCCCTCGCCAGACTCTCCCAGAGAGGCTGCCCTGAAGAAAATCTATTGCCCTAATCAATTACCAAACTTCCAAATGAAATAGATGGTTCTCTCTTGCTGGAAGACCATCAAAGCATCATTTTTCTTGGTAATGAGCACAGTGCAGCGGGGAGAATTGTGCTTTCTTCATGGCACTGGATGGAGGTTTCCAGTAAACAGGGCCTGGCCAGGAAAGCATGGGGTTACCTGCCAACATGATGGAAAGGTATTTGGAAGCCTTTCTTTCCTCTAAACTGCACTCCCACAAATTTCTTTTAACTGTTCTATATGGATCAGGAAATTTGCTGGGTATGACTGATGTAAAATGAAGAAAGGACTCTTTCCCCTGGCCTAGGTATCTCTCCATCCGACCTTGCATCCTCTCTCTCCACTCTTTCTGTGTTACCCGGGTTCACCCTCTATTCCTGAGCTACACCTGATGAAGACAAGAGCCTCATCATTATTTGGGAACCTCACTCTCACCATCTGAGGAGGACTGGAATTAGCTAATTGTCTAGGGATGCTCCATGGCTGCTGGTATGTAGTCCCTAAGCATTCCCCCTCAAAAAAAAAAATGTGCTCTCAAAAGTGCATCCAAGTTCCTGCCTCAGTTTACTTGTACAATTTCCTTGTTCCCTTTTAGGTTTGGAACAATTTCTCCAACTTTGGTCTAATTTAGTTCTACTTTCCTGAGAGCTGAGAGCCCTTTTGTCTATGTCTCTCATTCCACAAGGGTCCTGCTATGAGTAGACAGATGGCTCGGTGGCCTCAATGCTGCAGTCCACCTGTCTTCAAACGCTGCTCATCCTCTGAGCAGTTTCCTGCAGTGGTGCTTTGCCTCCCCAAGTAAACTCCCTGACATATAGAGGGAAGCCTGAGCCCTGTGTGGTATCATTACTCCCCTTGGGATCTGTACTTTTCTTCCAAATTCCTTTTTATAAGAAGTCCTCTTCAGGGAACAGTATTCAACTCAAAAGAGAGAATTTGGAGCACTTGGGTTAATTTCCTCTTCTTTTTGCATTTAGTTCCAATTTTCCTTTTCCTCAGGCACACACACCTGAGACTGCAGCTCCCCTGTCATGGCACGTGTTTACCTTCCTAGGTGCTCACCATCCAAATGGAGAGATATCCAGACATTTAACAGGTAAATACGATCCACCATGATAAAATAATATCAGAAGTGTGTCCTGAGGGCTGTGGGCTCCGGCCCAGGAAAGGGGGCTAGTAGTTCTTCTTGGAGCAGGGGATGGAGGTCAGGATGTCATAAAGAACATATTTCAAGTGGACCTTTCTTGAGAGGTAGAAGTTGAATTGGTGAACAAGAGTCTTCCAGGGATAGTTTAATGTGAAAGGATCTACCACTGAGTGATATAAAAGAGTCTGAAAAAGAATGTTTTAACTGCTATATACATTCTAGAATTGTAGAAATCCACTGCTTCAAAATACAGTTTCTGCTTCATAGGAAATATAACCTTGTTTGGGGGAGTAAATTTCCTCACACAATAAACTGCAAAATAATAATGCAAGACAATAACATAATAAAGTGCTACTTTAAACAGTAACAAGGCCCAAAGTGTCTGGGCCAGGTAACACCCCTGCAGAAGGCTAGGAAGAAGAGGAAGGCCACTGGCTTGGAGAGTCAGGGAATAATTAAAGGGGAGTTAACACAGGAGCTAGGAATTGGGACTTTTCTGCTGTCTGCAAATCATATGGTGTGGGTGGCTGCCCTCTTGGCCTCTGCCCTACAGAGGACTCTTTTGGATCTCAAGAAGAGAAAGAAGAATACAAAGGGCCTTATTAAAAATAACAGGACATGGTGTGCATGTGTGTGAGTGTGTATCTGTGCTAACAATGCAGCTAGCGCTGAGCACTGGCTGGTGGAGAAGTGTCTGGGATGCAGAGAGGTGAATGGTCTTTGAAAATGCCACCTACAAACACTGCTTTGATGTGCAGGCAGGATGAGTGAGCTATCACCTCTCCAAGTAAGTTGCTTCTTTGACTGTGAGGATAAGGTGACTAATCTGAGAGGGGCTTTGGGTATCTGGATGCCTCCCTGTTGGTGGGGAGATATCTGAGTGTGGAAAGTATGGCTGAAGGCCTCTTAATTCTGCAGCTAGTAGAGGATTGGCCTGATCAATTTCTGTGGGTAGGATACTGACCAGCAGGCCCAGGGGCAGGTGACATTGTGACATTCCATGAAGGAGGGGGCCAGGCTACTCTGGGTGCTACAATTTGCTTCTGCACTCCATTGGTGGTGGGGTTGGGTTGGGGGCACTCCCTGCTCCCACCTGCAGCAGCCACATGAAGGGGTTTGGGAGTGCGGACGAGCTTGGCTGTCAGCTTGGCACTCCTTCCCATCTTCCTGCAAGTCTAAGCTCAGGACAGCTTAGGGGCACAGTGTCAACCACTAGGCTCAGAATTCAAATTCCAACTCTATGAGTTGCATAATCTTAAAGAGTTTGCTTAATCTTGTAGCGACCCAGTTTTCTCACCTACAACATGGGAATTTTATTTTATTTCATTTTTATTTTTTTGAGACAGAGCCTCAAGATGTCACCCTGGATAGAATGCTGTGGCATCACAGCTCACAGCAACCTCCAATTCCTGGGCTTAAGCGAGTCTCTTGCCTCTGCCTCCCAAGTAGCTGGGACCACAGGCGCCCGCCACAACGCCCGGCCATTTTTTGGTTGCAGCTGTCATTGTTGTTTGGTGGGCCCCTGGGCTGGATTCGAACCTGCCATCTCAGGTGTACGTGGCTGGCGCCTTAGCCCGCTGAGCCACAGGCGCCGAGCCCAACACGGGAATTTTAATGACTTTTGCATAACACAAATCTATTGTAAGGTTTAAATGTGAGAATAATTTTAAAAAACATTGGAACTCTATAAGAAGCCATCAAAAATGCTTGCATCTACTTCCTTAATATTGCAGATGAGAAATCAGAGGTTCAGAGAACCTAAAGATCTCACCCAAAGTTGTTCATTGAAAGTGGAGTTGAGACTGGGATCCAGGAAGGATATTGAGGAGGTGAGGAAGAGAAGATCTGGGTTTGGCTGTGCCCCTAATCTGGGATGGGTTTCTGGACAGCACTTCCTGTCAGGATTCAGATTGCCAACTGTTAAGCAGAGGATGGGTCAAATCCTCTCTAAGGCTCCCTCTGGTCCTGACATGGAACCAGCAAAGCTCTTTCCTGTACAAAGTGGAGGCCTAGCCATGCCCCAGAGAAATCTGCATTCCACGGAGGAGTGACAGTCTGGGCTCCCAGACCAGATGTCGCTACAAAGAGAGTTCATTGCCGTGGAACTTTGCAGGCTTTCCTGCAAACATCTTTACCTTTCTTTTAAACATTGATCTCCTCCTTTGCTAATAAACCAGAACTGGAGCTTACTGTGACAAAAGTAATGGGTTCATTGCCACCTAAAATATGCACATATACCAGCAAGGGATAGAGACAGAAAGAGACAGCGAGAGAGAAAGCCACTGACAGGAAGCTGGTGAAGAATTTGAAAGAGAGAGAGAGAGACAAACAGGTATTGATGGCCAAAAAAAGAGAGGAGGAAGAGAGACAGGGAGAAGATGACAGAGGTGAATTTAGGCAGAGACAGGGAGATCTGGTACATCTCCTCTTGTGTCCCTGTCTTTAAAGAGGAATGTGATGAAAATTTTCAAGTCCACAGATGAATTGAGTAAAACTGGGCATAGGATGCCATGAAGGCACATCTGGAGTCTTTATTTTCCTTCAAATTCTTGGATATTTCCAAGGGGTTTCAAGGCCATTGACTATATAGGAGGCTTCAGTTCCTGAGGCCAAGGCCACAGATCCTCCATCCCACATTTTGCCTTAGATGGATCTGAAGGCAATGGTTTGGAAGATGTGGCATTGTCATCCATGAAATCAACTCTAAGGTCCACAAATATCTTGACATTTTGTGATTCTGTTTATGTGTTTTACACACGTATGTCTTGTCTTGTTTTCATAACCAGATCGTTAACTCCTTGATAGCTGGCATATTGATGTAAGCATGATGATTTGAGCCTAGTAGGCCCTTAATAAAGTCCTATTGAATCACTGGGCCTGTGCCTTCATACAGCTCTCAATGGTCCATATGAATGGAGAGACAGCAGAAAGTTGGAGGTGATCCCCCAGCTAAACACTAGACATTTCAGAGGGAAAAAAATCTTTGTAGATAATTGGGCACCCATTTGTGGCCTGGCAAGCAAATAAAAGATGAAGGCCCTGCCCTATTCAAGGAGAGAGTGAGAGAGTCAGAGTCACACCAGGGACATAAGGAAGATTGGTTTGTTCGCAAGTTGAACACAAAAAGACAAGAGGTCAGCTCCAGCTAGGAACAGGAGATCTACCCAAATCGGTTTTCCAGAGAGCTGAGAGTCCTCTGTTGATTGAGTTTAATGATGGTGTTTCTAATATTCTAGTCTGTCTTACCTTTGAGATGAGCAAAGTGTACCAAATTTACTTTAAACTAGTATCATGGGTTTGGAGTGGAGCCCAAAAGGCTCTTATTTATGCAGGAATATTTGCCCTGGTGCTAGATGACCCCAGATTGCCATGTTTGTTTTTCTAGTTGATTCTTCTCTTTTTCTCACTGTTCATGTTTATTCCTGTTGCATGTTGTTGATCCCTTGTTTTACACAAATTCACATGAAAGAGAGCTGTGGGGACACTCTCACCATTCTTGTCAACTGGCCAACTTATACTCACTGCTTATGTAACTTGAAAGGCACTTCCTCCAGTAAGAAATCCCAACACTCCAAACTGAAGTAGAAACTCCTCTGTGTATTTTCCTGATCAAATATACCTCCCTAAACACAGTCACATGCTCCATAGGCAGCCTCCATTGCCATAGTGCATGCCCACAGAGGGCAGAGCCTGAGCTCACTCTCCTATCCCCCAACTTGAATTCAATTGAGTTTTTCTCTTACATGAACATGAAGTTTTTAATCTATAGGTTCTAATTTCGTACTGAGTACATCTGGTGCTTGTTTCCATTCTTGTGATACTTCACTTAGGAGAATATTCTTCAAATCCATTCAGGTTGTTACAAAAGATACAAAATCTCCATCTCTTTATGGCTGAATAGTATTCCATGGTATACATATACCACAGTTTATTAATACATTCATGTGTTCAAGGGTACCTGAGTTGTTTCCACATCTTTGCAGTTGTGAATAGTGCTGCTATAAACATTTGAGTGTGAATGTCCTTGTGGTAAAATGACTTTCTTTCTTTTGCATAGGTACCTAGTAATGGGATAGCGGTATGAAATGGTATGTCTACTTTTAGTTCTTTGAGGAATCTCCATACTTCTTATTCCCTTCTCTCCACACCCAGACCAGCATCTGTAGCTTTGGGACTTTGTGTTGTGGGCCATGCTTGCAGAGATTAGGTCATATCTCAAAGTGGTTTTGATTCAAATTTTTCTGACAATTAGGGATGATGAACTTTTTTTTCACGTGTTTGTTGGCCATTCATCTGTTCTTGTGAGAAAAGTTTCTGTTCACATCTTTTGCCCAATTTTTAATGGGGTGGATTGATCTTTTCTTGTTGATTTGCTTGCATTCTTTATAGATTTTGATTATTAACCTTTCCTTCTTTTTTTTATTAAATAATAATTGTGTACATTAGTGCAATCATGGGGCACAATGTGTTGACTTCACGTACAATCTGAAATATTTTCATCAAACTGTTTAACATACACTTCATGGCCTTTTAAACATTATATTCTGCATTTAGTAAGTTTCACTTGTACCCTTCTAAGATGCACCACAGGTGTGATCCCACCAATCACCCTCCCTCCACCCATTACCCCCCTCCCCTCCCTTGCCCTTTTCCCCATATTCTTGTGCCATAATTGGGTTATAGCCTTCATATGAAAGCTAAAAATTAGCTTCATAGTAGGGCTGAGTACATTGGATATTTTTTCTTCCATTCGTGAGATACTTTGCTAAGAAGAATATGTTCCAGCTCCATCCATGTAAACGTGAAAGAGGTAAAGTCTCCATCTTTCTTTAAGGCTGCATGGTATTCCATGGTATGCATGTACCACAATTTAATGCCTTCATTTTAAATACAGACAAACCACTTTTCATGGATACATAACTATTTATATTGCATTTTCAGAAGTTTTCTTTTTCATCCGTGGTTATGAATGTAATGCTGAAATCTAATCATCCAGTATTTCAGAGTGCTTTTTTGAGTATAGTATAAAGAAACATCTCATCAGAGAGGAGCCATGAAGCTTAACTGGAAAACTACTAGAATAGTGAGAGAAAAATGAGGGTCCCTTGGGTGAGGAAATGGAAACCACAGGTCATCTTCACCTTAAGAAATAGAGTAAGCACTTGTATGGAGTTGCCTAAGAAATCCTGGGGAATCCAGATCAGTCTTACTAGTTTGGATGTTTGTTTGTTTGTTTGTTTGTTTGTTTGTTTGAGACAGAGTCTCATTCTGTTGCCCGGGCTAGAGTGCCATGGTGTCACCCTAGCTCACAGCAACCTCAAACTTCTGGATTCAAGAGATTCTCTGCCTGGTGGCACCCATGCTCAGTGAGTAGGGCACCAGCCACATATACCAAGACTGGTGGGTTCGAATCTGGCCTGGGGCAGCTAAAACAGCAATGACAACTGCAACTAAAAAATATCTGGGTGCTGTGGCAGGCACCTGTAGTCCCAGCTACTTGGGAGGCAGAGGCAAGAGAATTGCTTAAGCCCATGAGTTTGATGAGGTTGCTGTGAGCTGTGATGCCATAGCATTCTACCAAGGGCAACATAGTGAGACTCTGTCTCAAAAAAAAAAAAATCCTCTGCCTGAGTCTCCAAAGTAGCTGGGAGTACAGGCACCCACCAAAACACTGGCTATTTTTCTTTTTTTTGTTTTTTGAGATAGAGTCTCACTATGTCACCCTCAATAGAGTGCTGTGGCATCACAGCTCACAGCAACTTCAAACTCTTGGGCTCAAGTGATTCTCTTGCCTCCGCCTCCCAAGTAGCTGGGACTACAGGCGCCCACCACAACGCTTGGCTATTTTTTGTTGCAGTTGTCATTGTTGGTTAGCTGGCCAGAGCTGGGTTCGAGCCTGCCAACTTCAGTGTGTGTGGCTAGCACCGTAACGACGGTACTATGGGCGCTGAGCTAATTTTTCTGTTTCTAGTAGGGATGAGATCTGGCTCTTGCTCAGGCTGGTTTCAAACTCCTGAGCTTAAGCAGTCCTCCCGACTTGACCTCCCAGAGTGCTAGGATTACAGGAGTGAGCCTTAGCGCCCATCCTAGTTTGAATCATTAATGGTATCTTTAAGGCATTTAGTTATGCTTGCCTAGAAAATAATTAAATACTACACTTGATACGACTTCTTCATCTGCATTGCTTTAAAGAAGTGTGTCCTTACTTGATATTAGTTACATGAGGTAAGACATTCAGTTTTATCTATGACATCCATCAGGAGCCTTTATATTCCTGTATAACCATCTAACTCAGACATATTTGCCCTTTTTTCAAGTGCTTGATTATGGCTAACATAGTTTCTATAGCCTACTGTATAGATTTGTTTTGGGTTAGATGTGCCTAAACACAAATTTTTTTTTTTCTCGGACCTTAAGGATAATAAAAATAAGTAATATTTCCTAATTAAACATTTTCTGAGCCAAAAGTATTCTAAATGATAGCTCAGAATTACTTTTCCAGAGACCTTTAACCAGCAGCCTTTTCTCCTCAAACATTAATCCTATTGTAGAAATTGTTGCTGGATTTTCAATTGCTTATTTACGTTCATGGCATGTGGATATTAATACGTGTAAATGGCATCATGATATCACTGTTTTTTTCTAAAGTGTGTGTAAAGAAGAAAGAACCTGGGGTGCAGTGGGCCATGCCCTAGCATTCTTGGGAGGCTGAGGCAGGAAGATTGCTTGAGCTCGGAAGTTCAAGACCAGCCTGAGCAAGAGTGAGACCATTTCCCCTAAAGAGAAAAAAAAAATTAGCTAGGCATTATGGAAGGTGTCTATAGTCCTAGCTACTTGGGAAATTGAGGCAGGAGGATCACTTGAAACCAGGAGTTTGAGGTTGGTTGGCACTGTGGCACTCTAGCCTGAGTAACAGAGTGAGGCTAGAGGCAAAAAAAAAAAAAAAAAAAAAGAGGAAGAAAACTTACCTTAGTCTTACTTGGAATTTACTTAGTTGACATAAGACTGTTTTCTTCTCCTCTTCAGGTTGTAAACATGTTAAAGGCATCCTATTATATGGACCCCCAGGCTGTGGTAAGACCCTCTTGGCTCGACAGATTGGCAAGATGTTGAATGCAAGAGAGCCCAAAGTGGTCAATGGGCCAGAAATCCTTAACAAATATGTGGGTGAATCAGAAGCTAACATTCGTAAACTCTTTGCTGATGCTGAAGAGGAACAAAGGAGGGTAATGTGAATATAAATACAATTTAGTAAGAGTTTGTTATCACTTATTATAGTGAGACTCAGAGTTATCGAGCAAATTTGTTTATACTTTGACCTATATTTTGAAACAACTTGCAGGTAGAACTTGTTTAGCACCTAGTTTATATATGGCAGTGCACTTGGGATTGTGGGGGATTTATATGGTGTGAGGAGATTTCATTACCCACGTGTTCATAATGCAAGGGTAGATGATTGTATAAGTCAAAAGTTTTATAAAAATTCATCATGAATATATTTGCAGATGACACTTTTATTCACATTATTTTCAGAGACTTGAATTCATTTATCCTCTGGAAAAGCCAATTCTGGAGGGAGGTGCTAAAAACCTATGCAACCCCTTCGACAGGCCAATAGGAATAAAGGGAGCCAAGATTAGAGGCACTGGCCCCTAGAGAGAGGACATCTGATGAACACACCTTATTTTGAGTCAGGACCTAAAGGGCTATATGGTAGGAATAATAATAGTTAACCAAGAATAGATATACCCTCCCACAGGCTATAGATCAGCTTTGAATCATGTCAGTCCATAAAATTAGCTTGGGGGTTCCTAAATTATTAATATTAATATTATTATTATTATTATTTGAGACAGAGCCTCAAGCTGTCACCCTGGATAGAGTGCTATGGCATCACAGCTCACAGCAACCTCCAATTTCTGAGCTCAAGCGAGTTTCTTGCCTCCACCTCCCAAGTAGCTGAGACTACAGGCACCCGCCACAAAGCCCAGCCATTTTTTTTTTTGGTTGCAGCCGTCATTGTTGTTTGGCGGCCCGGGCTGGATTCGAAACCGCCAGCTCAGGTGTACATGGCTGGCGCCTTAGCCTGTTGAGCCACGGGCGCCAAGCCCTAAATTATTTTTTAATAATTTTGTTAATAAGGCAAAGTTAGTGTACATTGAACCATCAGAAAGCAAAGGTGTAAATCTCAGCCACCCAGATGGATAATCTGTGATTGTTTGGCATCACTATCATTTCTGACCCTGAGTTTGAATGCTCCTGATAAGTAATCATTTTCTTATAATTATTCACACATAAGTACTTAGAGGAAAACGTATGACATATCATTAATACAGTGAAAAAATGATTCGTTCAGGGTAACTGAGCAGCATGGCAGAATCACCAGAATACCTATTTCAGCTGTTATACACAACAGCAACACTGAACAACAGGCTTTCAGTTGCCACGTACAATATTGTGTTTTGAATAAAAGATCAATGTTTAGTAATTCCCATTAGGACACTGAATAAACAGTGTTGTGCACCTTTCAGATTTTGGAAAGTTTCAAATTTTGGATTTTCGGAATGGGGATGTTCAACCTGTATATCCATAATGGGCAGGACTCTGAATACAACCAGCTGCTCATCATTTGCCCTGTATGAACTCAAAATATTGATTCTAAATTTCAAATACAGAAGAACTGCTGTAAGTTGACCAGCCAAGGGACTGTAACAAAGTGGTCAACATATGGAGATGGACAACATAAGGAATTAGGCCTACTATACATACAGTACATGTGGTGCATGTCAGGTCTATGAAAATTGGGTCAACTTGAGGTGGTCATTGTAGAGAGATGGTCAACTATGGAGGTTCTGCTGTACATTTCTGATAGGTTCAAATTACCGTTACTTCCAGTTCTTCTTATACTTACATTTTCAAAACATAATACTTTAAGAATTTTGGGGGGCCAGGTGCAGTGGTGGCTCATGCCTATAATTCCAGCACTTTGGGAGGCTCAGCCTGCCTAAGCCAGAGCGAGGCCCCTTCTCTAAAAATAGCTGTGCGTTGTGGCAGGTGCCTGTAGTCCCAGCTACTTAGAAGGGTGAGGCAAGAGAAGCACTTGAGCCCAAGAGTTTGAGGTTGCTGTGAGCTATGATGCCACATAACTCTACCAAGGGTGACCAAGTGACACTTTGTCTCAAAAAAAAATTTTTTTTAATTATTGGCTCATAATTTTGTTTAAGAGAGGATGGCCAAAATGGGGGGTAGGGAAGAAAGAGGATGGCCATCTTATGTTCTGTAATTTCAGGATATTTTCTTCATTGTTAGATTTTTGGACACCTTTTAGAATGATCAATCCAATTACAAATTATATCAAGAAAATTTTAGTATACAAATGATATAAAAGATGAAAGAATACTGGTATGTGTCCTTTTAGCAAAACAGGATAACCTAGTTTCTTGTCCCAAAATATTGCACAGTGAAAACTTTCTGTTGATAAGTAACTGGATGAAAATACCATATTTTCTTTTTGTCCTTAGATTAGAAATATATTACTCATTGATTCCTGAGTTTGAGAAATATGTAGAATACCATCATCTGAAGGTACATAGTCAGATTTTACTTTAAATCATCGATTTCACTATCTTCAGTAGGTCTCAAGTGCTGCTGTTTTATTCTTTGCATTCATCTTCTGATTCATCTAATAAATGTAAAACATCTCTCTCCATTAATTTTCTTTGTCACTCTGGTCAGAAAATTATCAGAATTCTCAATTGTGTTGAATCAAAGCTAAAATTGGGCCACAGAGGTGTTGTCTCCATAATTCTTTTATACCTTCTTGGAAGATGATACAATACTTTGGGCAGTACAACAGGAAAACTAAAAAATGGTGTCATTATGATATTTATTTCACTGTTGCATCATTCTTCTCTATTCTTATCATTTTAATCTCTTTTAGCATAGTTGGGAACAATTGATAAGTAATGATGACATAATTTCTAGGAGGATGAACTAGTATAATGTGTCTTAAATTTATAAAAATATCTGGTAGACCCATAGTGTGATTGCAAGATAGAATTAGTTTTATTCTATTTTTTAGAATACATTTTCCTAAGCAAATATCCAGTGTACTCAATGCTAATATGAAGCCAGTAGATGAACAACTACACACCCTCACGAGAGAAAAAACATAATTTAATTCAAGTGGGAGCAGGAGAAGGAAGGGGGATTGGTAAACTCTCACCTAATGGGCACAATGTAGGGATATATGGCACACCTCCTGGGTGAGGGGCTTAACTACAGCTGGCACTTTACCTAACAAATATAAACAATGTAACCTCATCATCTGTACCCTCTCATTAAACTGAAGTTAAAAAAAAAAAAATCCATCTTCGTTTTTATCTTTGGAAGACTTAAAAAGGAATAAAAGTCATGAGATATCAATCTTTATAAATACTTAGAACTGGTCAAAAAAGGTTCTTTTTTTTTTTTGGAGACAGAGTCTCACTTTGTCACCCTCAGTAAAGTGCCGTGGCGTCATCACAACACACAGCAACCTCAAACTCTTGGGCTCAAATGATTCTCTTGCCTCAGCCTCCAGATAGCTGGGACTACAGGTGCCTGCCACAATGGCCTGGCTATTTTTAGAGATGAGGTCTTGTTCTGGCTGAGGCTAGTCTCAAACCTGTGAGCTGAGGCAGTCCACCTGCCTCAGCCTCCCAAGTGCTAGGATTACAGAAGCACCTGGTCCCAGAAGAGAAACTCAAAAACAGAGAATTGGGTCTGATGGACCCCGATGATATTCCAAGGATTAAGCACTAGGCATAGACAAGTTAAAATGTCATGTAAAGAAGCATTTTATAAAATCTCACTTGTGATAGCTTCTGTATTGGCTTCATAGGTAACTTGGGTGCTGTTTTTAAACTTGTGGGCAGTTAAAATATACTACTAATGATAAACTGAGTTGGCAAAGAATTTCTAGATAGATATTAAGAAGCTGGCCTTTCAGTTATATTTTTCTCAATCTTTACATCCAGAAATGGCTTGGTTATACTTAGCTAATGACCCCATGGAGGGGATCTGTGTGTTACATAATGAAGGAAAGCATCACCTTTGTAACTCTGGACAGTCCAAGCTGATAGAGATGAACACTTGCATATAGGTCAGCCTAGTTAAATATAGAACAGCCGCTTTGGAAAGCTGTTGCCAGGGGCTCAACAGCATCAGCTCTGTTTCTATGGAGAAAGACTTGCAGATGTTAAAAACAGAGCTAGAAACCAATGAATTGACGAGGATTGCATTGTGAAAACTTAAATCCTTTGGTAAAAGGTATATTGATGATGGTTCAACTATGTTAATCTGTAAACATTATTCTTGACATCTTCCTTACCTGATTCCTAATATACTGCAATAAGAACTTGCCTTTATTTAAGTAACACACCTGTAAAAATTGATATTGTTGTACTGACTAGGTTGGGGGAAGGGACCTGATGACAGGTACAAGATTAGTAAGGTTCTGAAAAGGTCAGAATTGTACTAAATTATGTTTAGGACAGATTGCTCTGTGATCATTTAATCAAACACAGTGTTCTATTGTTTTTGTCCCTGTCCACATAGGTGATTTTTGAGGTTGGACTGAGAAGGGAGTTACGATGCCAGCAACAACATAAAGCACACTGACAGCAGAATTTATACATTATAGCAGCATTTTGTTTTATGCTGTATCAAGCAAACAATCTTGAATTTAAAATGTCTTTACACAATAACGTAAAATCTCAACAGTTTTTTAGACACAAACAGGAATTTTTTTTTTCATATTTGGGATGGCAAGAATTAGTATCCTACTATACAGAAGTGCTTTGGCAAAGCTAAGGTTGTAGTTCTAATTCCTCA
This sequence comes from Arctocebus calabarensis, assembly GCA_963573935.1. NCBI lineage: Eukaryota > Metazoa > Chordata > Mammalia > Primates > Lorisidae > Arctocebus > Arctocebus calabarensis. Next base: position 42,136 of record CAUYON010069938.1, on the reverse strand, counting down.
TTTCCAGTTTTTTTTAATAGATGAAAAGATGAACTGTTTTGGTATTGAATTTTTTTATAAGAAAGCTATCATTTAACATTATAGACATTTGTTCAGTAAATGTCTGATAAATAATATTGAGAAATGAAGTTGATTTTTTTATATTTGAAATTAAGTTTTAAAATATTTGTAGAAGGAGAACAATTTGTAAATAATATTCAGAGGAAAAAAGCCTAGTTAAATTTTAGAAACTTTGATGGACATGTAACTGTCATCTTACATAGAATTGCATTAAAGAATGATGTCTATGCTGAATATGAATAGTAGAATGTGTTACTCTATTTTCTGGCTTACAGTTATCATCATGCAGTAAAACTTTGTGGGTTTTTTATTGTTGTTTTGTTTTGGTAGAGACAGGATCTCACTATGTTACTCAGGCACAATCTTGAACTCTTGGCCACAAGGGATGCTCATGTCTCTCCCTCCCAAAGTGCTTGGATTACAGGCATAAGCCACCATACCTGACCACTTTTATAGATTTTAACATGTGTAGATTAACATGAACTACCACCAAACTCAGGATACAGAACATTTGTATTACCCGCCAGAACTCCCTTATGCTGTCCCTTTGTGGTCACCTTCCCTTTGCAACTAACTCCTGGTAACTACTGATCTGTTTGCCATCCTTGTAGTTTTCTTTTCAAGAATGTCCTATAAATGTGATAATACAGTATACAACCTTTTGGGACTAGCTTCCTTCACTTGGCATAATGCCTTCGAGGTTTATCCAAGTTGTTGCATGTATCAAACATCCCGGCTTTATTTTTAAATTTTTATTTTGCAATTCTTGCTCTGTTAATATATCTACTACCTTTATTGTACAGTTAATAAACTTCTTATTAAAAACATATATCTGGCCAGGCATGGTGACTCATGCTTGTAATTGTAGCACTCAGGCTGAGGCAGGAGGATCACTTGAGGTCAGGGCTTGAGCAAGAGCAAGACCCCAGCCCTACTAAAAATAAGAAAATAATCTGGGCATTGTGGCTGGTGCCCAGCTACCAAGCTGAGGCAGGAGGATCACTTGAGCCCAACAGTTTGAGGTTGCTGTGAGCTATGATGCTATAGCATTCTAACCTATACAGTAGAGTGAGACTGTTTCAAAAATACATATATCTGTTTCTCTTCTTGTATGTAAAGCTGTATCTGAAAAAAAAAATTTAAGTTATATTCTTATCAGAGTTTTAATAGATACTGACTATATTTGATTTTATAGTCATTTAATTTTTATTATCCATATATTGTTATATTTAGTTTATGTTCATTTTTACCTATTTTGTTAATCCCTATAACAATGTTGAGATTGTTGTTGTTGATGTTTGAGACAGAGTTTCAGCAAACTCAAACTCTTGGGCTTAAGGGATTCTCTTGCCTTACAACCTCCCAAGTAGCTGGTGCCCGCCACAATACCTGGTTTTTAGAGATGAGGTCTCACTATGGCTCAGGATGGCTTCAAATTCATGAGCTCAGGCATCTACCCGCCTCAGCCACCCAGAGTGCTAGGATTATAGGTGTGAGCCACCATGCCCAACCTAGTTTTTTTTTTCTTTTTTTTGGATTCATTAAGGGTACAAAGAATTAGGTTATACTGATTGCATATATCAGGTAAAGTCTCTCTTATAATTTTATCCCGTCCCCAGTTGTTGTTGTTTAAGAAGAAAGAAAATTCTAGAGTGTACTTTACTCCTTAGTCCATAAGAGGAGACTTAATTACTTTAAATTGTTAGAAGGTCCATGTTAAATTAACCTAATTAATTATTAGCGTTCAAAAGTGTTTACATCTATTCAGAGTTCAAAATATATGAACCAATTTCTTTTAAAAGTGACTCTTTCAAGATACTAAAATAAATATCACTATGCAGAAGAAATAGCACTCCCTGTACCATGTTCTTTTTATCAGCTGTGTCTCTGTACTCCCTTCACTGTTAGGGAGAAGTACTCCGTTTTTGTGTGATGTAAGTGATTATGAATCATGTTCAGTTTCATCACCCATCTGCTCAATTCCCAGGCAACCTGTGGGTGGAGTGAATCTTTAGCTCTATAATATAACAAAACAAGTAAGTTATAATATAACTTACTGCTTCCGGGGTATTTTTCTCACCAAAACTCTAGAAACAGGGAGCAAGCTGCACTCACTGCCTTAACAAATGTATCTGACAAGTATGAGTTTTTCTTTCAAATAATGAGATAAGAAATGTATATAAATTAACATTTGGCTATTGGACAAATAATCCACTTTTTATGTACATACACTATTTATCAGTATATAATTGTATTTTTATTTTAGGCCTATTAAATCTGAGGTTCTAGAATGCATTTTCAGATTGCAGGATTCCGAGATTGCAGTTCCAACACCAATGAGAGGGCAGCAACCACAATTGCACTTGCTGTGTTAGTTGAAATCAAAGGAACTCTATCAAAGGCTTTGTTTTGCTTTTTTGATTTGTTTGTTTAATACTACATTCCAATTATGACCTTTACTATAATTTCTTCCCTTAATAGCTCGGTGCTAACAGTGGTTTGCATATCATCATCTTTGATGAGATCGATGCCATCTGCAAACAGAGAGGGAGCATGGCTGGCAGCACAGGGGTTCATGACACTGTGGTCAACCAGCTGCTGTCCAAGATTGATGGAGTAGAGCAGCTGAACAACATCTTGGTCATTGGTATGTTTACTTTTTTTTAAAGAAAGTATTATCCTTTCGATACATTGGACACAGATTTTGAATTCAAGTTATATTGAAGAATTTGACTATTTTATTTATTTATTTACTTATTTATTTTTATATTTTTTGAGACAAAGTCTCTCTTTGTCACCCTCCGTAGAGTGCTGTGGCATCACAGTTCACAGCAACCTCCAACTCCTGGGCTTAGGCAATTCTCCTGCCTCAGCCTCCTGAGTAGCTGGGACTACAGGTGCTCGCCACAACACCCGGTTATTTTTTTGTTGCAGTTTGGCTGGGGTCAGGTTCGAACCCACCACCCTCAGCGCCCTATTAACTGAGCCACAGGCACCACCTGGAATTTGACTATTTTAATGCCTGGGCTGGAAAAATAAAAAAATGGGTTTTAGCAATGTGGAAGCTTAAGCTCATAGCTCACCCATGAATGAAAAGGGCAGCATGAGGTCTTTTGGTGGTTTACAAACTGGGTGCTGTGGCCTCCAAGGGTCCTGAGAAGAGCTTCAGGGTCAGTGAAGGCCAGGAGATGAGCTTCAGATCCTACATCAGCATTGTAAATTCTTCTTTTAACTTTTATGTACTGAGCTTCTTCTTAAAATGACTTTTGGGAAAAAAACAAATTGCTGTTTTATGAAGGTTGAAAACCACTAGCCTACAAAAAAAAGGGAAGGGACTTTGGAGTTAGTGAGATCATGTTCATATTGCCCCATCACTCTGACAGGTTACTTAACCTTCTCTGAACCCTAAATTTTCTTTTTAAATATTGTGCAAGCTTTCATTACCTTTATGTTCTATTGACTTATACTATTGTGAAATACTAAAGTAGACTCTCCAGGTATTTTCTTAGTTAGAACAGATCAAGAAAAAATGCTATTTTTTGAGAATAATTTGGTTTTCTTTTCTTTTCTTTTTTTTTTTTTTTATTAAATCATGACTTTGTACATTGATGCATTTATGAGGTTCAGTGTACTGATTTGATATACAATGTGAAATGCTTACGTTGAACTAAGTAATACAGCCATCGCAATTATACTCTTAATAGTTTTGAAATGTACCATTACATCATGCACATTAGTTGAGGTCCCCCCAAATACCCTCCTTCTTCCCGCCCCCACCCCCCGCTCCTCCCCTCTCTCTCCTCTTCCCTTCTACTTTCTGGACTATAAATATGTTTTACCATTCATATGAAGGTGTAGGTGATTATATATTTACTTGATAGTAGTATTGCATACTTTTTTTCTATTCTTGAGATACTTTACTAAGAAGAATATGTTCTAGCTCCATCCAGGTAAACATAAAAGATGTGAAGTCTCCATCTGTTTTATGACTACGTAGTATTCCATGGTGTACATATACCACAGTTTGTTAACCCATTCATGGGTCGAAGGGCACTCGGGCTGTTTCCATGTCTTGGCAACTTTGAATTGGGCTGCAATAAACATTCTGGTGCAAATGTCTTTGTTGTAGAATGAATTTTGATCATCTGGGTATATACCTAGTACAGGAACTGCAGGATCGGAATGGTAGGTCTACTTTTAGTTCCTTGAGTATTCTCCAAACTTCTTTCCAAAAAGGTCATATTAGATTGCATTCCCACCAGCAGTGTAGAAGTATTCCCTTCTCTCCACATCCACACCAACGTCTGTAGTTTTGGGATTTTGTGATGTAGGTTAATCTTATTGGAATTAGATGATATCTCAAAGTGGTTTTGATTTGCATTTTTCTGATGATTAAGGATGGTGAGCATTTTTTCATGTGTTTGTAGACCATACACTTGTCTTCCTCAGAGAAGTTTCTGTTCAAGTCTCTTGCCCACATAGAAATGGGGTTATTTGTTCTTTTCTTATTGATTAGTTTGAGTCCTCTGTAGATTCTAGTTATCAGACCTTTGTCAGAAGCATAACCTGCAAAAATCTCCCATTCTGAAGATTGTCTATTTGCTTTGTGTACTGTGCTCTTGGCTATGCAAAAGCTTTTTAATTTGATCAGATCCCAATAATGTATTTTTGATGTTGCTTCAATTGCCTGGGGGTCCTCCTCATAAAATATTCTCCTAGGCTAATTTCTTCAAGAGTTTTCCCTGCTCTCCTGGTATTTTTATAGTTTCATGTCTTAAGTTTAAATCTTTCATCCAGTGAGAATCAATTTTTGTTAATCGTCAAAGATATGGGCCCTGTTTCAGTCTTCTATAGGTCTCTAGCCAGTTCACCCAGCACCATTTGTTACATAGGGAGTCTTTCCCCTCACTGAATATTTTTGATAGGCTTTTCAAAGATCAAATGGCGATAAGTAGCTAGATTTATCTCTTGGTTCTTTATTCTGTTCCATAAATCTACCTGGTTTTGTGCCAGTACCATGCTGTTTTGATCACTGTAGATTTATAGTATAGCCTGAAGTCTGGTAATGTGATGCCTCCTGATTTGTTTTTATTTCTGAGTAATGTATTTGCTATTTGAGGTTTTTTTCTGATTTCATATAAAATGAAGCACTATTTTTTCAAGCTCTTTAAAGTATGACAATGGTGCTTTAATAGGGATTGCATTGAATCTGCAGATTACTTTGGGTAATTACTTGGGACATTTTAACAATGTTGACTCTTCCCAGCCATGAGCATGGTATGTTTTTCCATTTGTTGACATCTTCAGCTATTTCTTTTGTCAGAGTTTCATAGAGATCTTTCACGTCCTTTGTTAGGTAAATTCCCAGATACTTCATCTTCTTTGGCACTAATGTAAAAGGAATAGAGTCCTTGACTATATTTTTAGCTTGACTGTTGTTGGCATATATAAAAGCTACTGATTTGTAAGTATTGATTTTGTATCTTGAGATGCTGCTGTATTCTTGATCACTTCTAAGAGGTTTTTAGTTGAGTCCCTGCGATTTTTCAAGTATAGGATCATATAATCAGTAAAGAGTGAGAGTTAGAATAATTTGGTTACCTATTTGACTTTTGTAAAATGTCCTCTTAGCTTGTTAGGAAATTGTTATTGTTACATATGCTGAAGAGACATTTTATCTTAATTTTGAACTCTCATCATTTTTTTGTTTGTTGTTTTCTTTTAACATCCGTGTTCAGGAATGACCAATAGACCAGATCTGATAGATGAGGCTCTCCTTCGACCTGGAAGACTGGAAGTTAAAATGGAGATAGGTAAGCAGATCTGTCACTCATCAATGTGCATTTAGGTGTGGCATTTAGCGTTTATTAACAGGAACAGTGTCATATGACTTAATGTTTGTCAGAAAATTTTTGTACCATGAGAAGCCATGTTTACATGCTTGAGTAAGAAAAGCATTAGGATTATAATAATCTCCTCTGATGTTGTTTTCAAGACTAAGAAAATGTCTGTTTATTTTTAATTCTGTCAGGTTTGCCAGATGAGAAGGGTCGACTACAGATCCTTCACATCCACACAGCAAGGATGAGAGGGCATCAGTTACTCTCTGCGGATGTAGACATTAAAGAACTTGCCGTGGAGACCAAGAATTTCAGTGGTGCTGAACTGGAAGGTCTGGTGCGAGCAGCACAGTCTACTGCTATGAACAGACACATAAAGGTCAGGAAATTCAACTAACTAGGTTAAGAGTTTACAGCCCTATAAATATCATGCCAATATTCTTTCTCTTTCCTTTCAAGCAAGCCAGGGGCTAGAGTATTACTGACTTTTGATAATTAAGAAATGGTAAAAGGAGTAAGAATTAATCGTCAAATGTTAAATCTTCAGAGGAGCAGGAGAAGGCTAATATTAGCGTCTGCCCCATCACAGACTCATAAATGTTAGGTTGTCTCCATCTGACACAGACATGTGAGGGGAACAGTCTTGTTGCTTTAATCTTTGCACTGTATTAAGTCATAATATAGTCATAGGAAGTTGGATTTCTACGTGTTATATACTGAAAACTTGCTCTTTTTCAAAGAGACACAAAGATAATTACGACTTCTCTCAGGAAGTTCAGAGTCAGGGAAATGAACACGTTTTCAAATTAGTAGAATAATGTTGGTGCAATAATGTTATGATTACAATAATGTTATATTTACTCTTGGCACGTGGTTTACCATGTCTTCTCTTCAGGTTTTAGTTATCCCCTGAAAATAGATAACTCCCAGATTATATCTTAGTTCTTAAAACTGTCTGTCTCCCATTTTCAGTTTCGTGCTAAATACCCCCACCTGGATGTTTTATCAGGTCTCAAATTTAATATTCCAACACCAAATTCATGAACTTTTACTTAATTCCTTCCTGCTCTTATTTCCCTATATTATCCCAATTTCCTAGGCTTAAAACTTCAGGATTATTTTTGATTCCTGTCACTCCTCTGGGTCCTACATCAAGTCATTTGCCAAATTTTGTCCATTCTGTCTTGGCATTACCTTTCAGTTCCCACTGCCATTACCCGTCTGCTCTTTGATTAACCTTCCTGTTGCATATGATTCTGCCATTCAGATATTTTCAGTGACTCCCCATTGTTTACAGAACAAAGTATAAAGTTACCTTGGTCTTTTAGGTCCTCTAGATCTGACCCTAGACCTTTCTCAAACTATTCCCAGTTCCTCTCCATACACTTCAGCCAGACTGAAATACTCACTGATCATCAGACATTATTTTTCAGTCTGTCTGCTTTCAGTGTGGTATTTTGTGTGTCTTTGCTTCATTGAGGATCTTCAGCCTTTGTGTTACCTGTCTTTTCATTACCTGCCACATATGTTATGGCTTTCTTCAAACCTCTTCTTAGTTTCCCTTTTAGGAGTGATGTACTGCTTTCAATATATCACATATGGAACCTGTGGTTCAGAATAGATTTATTCAGCACTTACTGTACAGACACTATGCTAGAAGTTAATACATAAATGCAAAAAAGTAAATTGCCTGCCGTCGAACTGCTCACTGTCTAATCTTCCACATGCTATAATAGAAAGCACTTGTAAGGTAGGAAGTGAAACCGTGTCAGATGTGGTCAACTTGTGGGGCAAGAGAAACCTTCACAGAGGAATTTTCTGCATGGATATGAGTGTCTCCAGGTGGAGTAGGGCATTTGGGGTAGAAGAAACAACATATGCAAAGAAACAGAGGCACAAAATAGTGTGGTGGGTCGGAGTAATTTAGCATTGCTTCAGCACAGAAGTTAGGGGAGGGGTGGTAGAGAAAGACATTGTGGAGATAAGTCAGGGAGTTAAGCAGGGATAGAGCACAAAGAGCCTTTTATTCTCTGCTAAGAAGTATGGACTTTTTTTCTGTGAGTAGTGCTAAGCCATTGAAGAGTTTTAAGAAAAGCAGTGACATAGTGTTAAAACATAAGATCACTCTGGCAGCTGTGTCGAGTGGAGTATTTAGAGGAGTGGAGTTGGTAACACAAGAGAGGGAAATTTATATAACAGTTTAGGCAGGAAATTATAAAGGCCTAAACAGTTAGGCTGTTAGGATATCTATTCAGATACATCCTATTACTGGTTCTAGAAGAGGAGTCAGCAAATGATGGCCCAAGGGCCAAATAGCACCAATCACCTATTTATAGTTTTTATAAATGAAGTTTTGGGGGGAATATAATTTATATAGTGTCTATGACTGCTATTGTACAACAGTGGCAGAGTTGAGTATTTTCAACAGGAACAGCATGGCCCACAAAGCCTGAAATTACTACCTGCCCCTTTACAAACAAAGTTTGCTAATCCCTATTCTAGACTTCAAGTCCGTATCTTAACAATCTCTGAAATACACTACACTATCCTAAATAGGTCAAAATACTGAGCATGGCACACATAAATGGTGAGTGTTCAGTAAATATTTTTTAATGAATAAACTTACATTCTTAATCAAACTGTATCTCTAAGTCATAATTTCTCTACTTAATAAATGTGGCTTTGTCTTAGATTAGAAATAACTAAGGTTTGTATAGTGTCAGAACTATAGAATGGATATATTATTGAATGGATCCATTAGAGACTTTTTTTTTTTTTTAGACAGAGCCTCAAGCTGTCACCCTGGTTAGAGTGCCATGGCATCACAGCTCACAGCAACCTCCAATTCCTGAGCTCAAGCAAGTCTCTTGCCTCAGCCTCCCAAGTAGCTGGGACTGCAAGCACCCGCCACAACATCTGGCTCTTTTTTATTGTTGTTGCAGTTGTCATTGTTTTTAGCTGGCCCAGGCCTGGGTTCAAACCCACCAGCCTTGGTGTATGTGGCGAGCACTATACTCACTGAGCTATGGGTGCCACCTAGAGACTGTTTTTTCCTTCCTCCTCCTTGTTATAAAAAATGTCTTAGTAAGAAGTGATGGTGATGTTAAAAAATTTATGTAAATGATGTAAAATTTGTTCGGTACTATACTTTCATCTTTCATCTCAGACCACATGAGGCATCTTTTTTTTAAGGGACAGTGTTTTGCTCTCAGGCTAGAGAGCAGTGGTGTGATCAAGCTCAAACTCCTGAGCTTACAATCTTCGTGCCTCAGACTTCTGAGTAGGAGGATGACAGACACAAGCAATAATGCAAATGTTGCCCACACTGTTCTCAAACTCCTATGACCAAGCGATCCTCCTGCCTTAGTCTACTGAAGTATTGGATTACAGGCATGAACCTCTGCAGTCAGCCTTGATATAATCTACAATGACTAGTTTACTAGTTATCAGATTTTTTCGTATGCAGTGGCCATGGGATTTTTCTGTTACTTAGTCATTTTTCATTTTTACTATAGTAATCCTAACCCCAAATATCATTCTAAGCCACTCACTCAGAAACACGCTTTGTTCAAGCATATATTCCATTTATCTACCTCTGAAGTAATAAGGAATGGTGGTAAAATGGAATATTTTGTAGTCAGAAAGTGTGGTTATATATTACATTCCTTTCGCTTGCTGACCAATCAAGGGGGAGGGAAATACCATTTTATTTCCTTACTACTTTTATGAGGGATTTACCAGTAAGATGTAGTTCAAGTAATTCGCATTATTTCCCCCGCTTTTTTCCATATGGTTAAATTCTCTTTAAGCTTCAGGTGATACATATTGATTTGTGATAATACCCTTTGAACCAAAAGAGATATTGCTTAACATTTGTTTCCTTTCCTAAATTTAAAAAAATCCACTTTATCAGAGGTCTTTCTTGAAACACTTTTTTTCTAACAAGCCTCCCCATTAGCTGAACAAAAGATAGATAGTTTTAGTCTTCCCATTGCTGTAGTGGTTTATAACTATAAAGTGGTGATTGATGAATAATTATTTAATTTGAAATTTATGATTACAGGTTGTTACAGAACTTGAAAACACTCAGCTGTTTGCTGATATTCTTTCTTTATATTATAAAAAGCTATTATCACTATTATTTTGCTTCCCTTTCAAAATATTTAGGCCTAAAGAAAGATTTAGTCAGATGGACTAAATCATTCTTCCCTATTAAACTATTTTTTACAGGTTTTCTGTAACAAGTGGAAAATCTGGTCATAAACACCTGATGTTCATGCATTTGTATTTGAACCTATGTTTGTGGTCAACTAAAACTCATGTGACATTTGGTTGTTTTTATCTTGAAAGGAATTTCTCCTTCAGGTAGAGAAGATTCATAACCGAAACTTCTTCTCTAATCTGTGGTAAAGAAATTGAAGACACACAAACACATACTTCCAACTGAATTGAAGCTCTGAGTTATGTTTGCAGAATTTTAATAAAATTATTGCTTATTTTCTGTAGAATTTTTGATTGATTAAGGTCACTGTACCCTTAATTTAAGAGGAATGATAAGAACTTTGAAAGGTCAGGTTTAAAAGGTTATGAAATTTAAGGGTGACCACTTGATATTTGCTAGTGTTGAAATACAAGTTTATTAGTTTCTGCAGGTATAAGCTGAAAGATGCTGCCTCTTCTATATTGATTAGCTGTTATAAATAAAACACAGAAAATAATCTTACTAATTCAAACAAATGAGAAAAGGTTTTCTGAAAGAGTAAAAATTCAAAATTGTAGACTTGAAAATAAGATTTTATAAATTTCGATAAAATGCTAAACGTTGGCTAAGAGAAGTCCTTTGAAAATTTATTTAAGGGCAGTGCCTGTGGCTTCAGCGAGTAGGGCACCGACCCCATATACCAAGGGTGGCGGGTTCAAACCCGACCCCGGCGGAACTGCATCAAAAAATAGCCAGGTGTTGTGGCGGGCGCCTGTAGTCCCAGTTACTCGGAGGCTGAGGCAAGAGAATCGCCTAAGCTCAGGAGTTGGAGGTTGCTGTGAGCTGTGTGATGCCACGGCACTCTACCGAGGGCGATAAAGTGAGACTCTGTCTCTAAAAAAAAAAAAATTATTTTAATGAACAAGTAGGAATAATTTACAATTGGAATATTGGTGACTTATAATAATGTAACTTCTAAAATTGCATTAGAACTTTCCAAGAGTGCCTGAAAATAGCTTGTTCTAAAATACTTCTGTCCCCTGGCTATCTTCTTTTGCTTTTAATTCATTGGATGATTCCTTTCTTAATGAAAGACAAGTTTCATACCAGCTTCAGTTCTGAAATCTGTCATATTTTCTGGCAAACATTGAAAGATGGACAAGATTTTTCTTTCTATTGCTATGTCTTTCCATCATTCGAATTCGGATGGGCTTAGGGATATCTAGGCAAAGGACATTTAAAATGAGGCTGGTAACATCATTAGTGTTTTAAAGTGATTTTATCAGAGCTTGTTTCTTCACTTTTTCCTGAGAATTTGTACTTTTTAGAATGCTTTTAGGTATATCAAAAAGTTTTAATCAGAGTTCAGCCCTTTTTATAAGGGGACCGAGGAAGAAAAATCCTGTGTCTACCCTTAGTGATTTATGAAAACCTCCAGATTTGTGTAAGGATAAAATGAAGTAATGTATGTGAACATACTTTATAAACTAGAAAGAACTACAAATTATTTGATGGAAATGCTTGTTTCCTGTAACATCATTTCCTTTTTTAAAACTTAGAAATGCCAAATAAATGTAATCAATATTTATTAAATACCTAACAGGTACCAATGAAAGTTTGATTAATGTTAATTGTTTTATTAAGTAGAATAGTTGTTTCATTAAATGTTACTTATTGGCGGTGCCCATAGCTCAGTGGGTAGGGCGCCAGCTACATACACCAAGGCTGGCGGGTTCAAACCCAGCCTGGGCCAGCTAAGGCAGCAATGACAACTGCAACAACAAAAATAGCCAGGTGTTGTGGCGGGCGCCTGTAGTCCCAGCTATTTTGGAGGTGGAGGCAAGAGAATCGTTTACGCCCAGGAGTTTAAGGTTGCTGTGAGCTGTGATGTCACAGCACTGTACCCAGGGCCACAGCTTGAGGCTCTGTCTCCAAAAAAAAAAAAAAAAAAGTTACTTATTATTTTCTCTCTTTTTAAAAGTATATAAGTCATATATGAACATTTTCTTTTTATAGCAGTGTAGATAAATGTAGCTTTCTTTTCATTTATCTTGATCATTCACTGAACCCTTTAAACTTCAGTGAGGTTTTTCCCTTGCCAATATGTGTTGGGTAGCTTTCCATGTCAGTACATGTGCATTGCCTTCATTATTTCGGACAAATGCACATTAGTTTCTAGTCTCTTACATAATTTAAGGTGGAAGACCTGTGAAGACAGGGACCTTTGTCTATTTTATGTCCTGCTGTGTCTTTAGCAGTGCTTGTTATATAGTAGGCACTCAGTTAATACAATAAATGAATGAGTAAATGATATATTTAACATGTAGATTTTTGTGGCTATTGAAAATAATACCATTGTGAAAATACTCTCCTGTCCCTCCTATTTATGTAACAGTCATTTTCTAGGGGGGCTATTCAGATATATTTTTGAGGACCTGGTGTCATCATCTTCCAATTTCTAGTGTTGCCAATGAGAGTTGTCATTCCAGTCTTAACTCTGGTGTCTTTGCAGGCAACCTTTTTCTGTCTCTCAGAAAGGGTCTAGGACTTCTTTTCATCTCTGTGCCCTGAAAGTTTACAGCAGTGGGTGTAGATATAGGCTACATAGATCTGCATTTCGTTTATTTTGATCACTTACTGAACCCTTTAAACTGCAATGACACAACCTGCCTCAGCTGTGGAAAATGTTTTTCTCTTCCGTCTTCTGTTGTTTCTTCTCTATCATTCCTTTTGCTCTATCCTTCTGAGATTCCTGTTAGATCAGCGTGAAAACTTCTGGATATATCTCTCATGCTTTTTAACCTTTCTTTCTCACTTTCTGTCATTTCATGGAATTAGGGCAGGAAAAGAGATACCTAAATGTGTTGTGTTTGCCATCTTGATCCATTTTTCTGACATAGGTCTTTTATCTTACAGGCTGACTTTTTTTTTTATGTCTGTTTTTTCGTTTGTCTCAGCAGTCTGTTACTAAAGGAACATGACTCATTTTATAATAATCGACAGATGATTGATATTTACTTAGCATATTTTCATAGTCATCATTTTTGGGAGAGGCTTTTTTTTTTTTAAAGTAATGATAGCAATTTAAAAATTAGACTCTTACTTTGTGCTATTGGTAGTCAGCCGAGTTGCACTAAAAAATGTGTTGGTATCTTAATCACTCATCAGGTCTAGGCAGCTCCAAGTGCTGATAAAGGCCTGATGCTCTTCCAGATGTCTAAATGTTAGCTCCAGGTGCAGTAAGCAGAATATTTGGAGTTGGCACATAAATTCTCAAATACAAAGCATGAATACAAAGTTGTAGGCTCCTTATCGCCTAGAGCAGCGGTTCTCAACTGTGGGTCGCTGGGAACTGTACTAAAGGGCCGCAGCATTAGTTTGAGAACAACTGCCCTAGAGTAATGGTTGTTAAACCTGGTCCAGTATCAGAATCACCTGTGGTGCTTTTTAAAAAGGACCCGGGCCCTCTAAAGGACCTGTTAAATCACAATTCTGAGGCAGTAGGGCTGGGCATCTACGTATCTCCAAGTATAGGTTATTCTGATGCACAGCCAAGGATGAAACCATCATTCTTATCCTCTGTATGTATTTTTCACTGTTCTTACCCTTTGCAAATATTTTCTCTTACTCATGCCTCATTTTTTACAAAAATGGTTATACAGTGTTCTTTGGTACAGATGTGTTATAATTCATTTAATTGTCCCCCACTGGACATTTTATATGCTTCTAGTCATTTGTTATTACAAATTACAATAATAATTTCCTTGTATATATACCAGTAATCTGTGAATATATTTATAGGATAAATTCCTAGAAATAGAGTTGTTTGGACAAAGCGTATATATATTTGTGAATGAACGTTTTGTTTATTTTTTCCAATTTTTAAATTGTTTTAAAATTACATGTGACATAAAATTTACCATCATAACCATTTTTAAGTGTGTACCTTCATAACCTTGTATCACCATTATCACTATCCATCTCCAGAACTATTTTCATCTTATAAAACTGAAACTCTGTACCCATAAACAGTAACTCCCCATTTCCTCCTCTCCCCAGCTCCTGGCAGCCAACATTCTACTGTTTGTCTGTATGAATTTGACCACACTAAGTACTTCACATAAGTGGAATTATAGATTTGTCTTTTTGTGAATGGCTTATTTCATTTAGTATGATGTCTTCAAGGTTTATCCATGTTACAGGGTCTGTCAAATTTTCCTTCCTTTTAAGGCTGAATAATAGCCTTAAAAAGGCTGTTGTATGTAAATAGTAAATTTTGCTTATCCATTCATCCATCGGTAGTAGGCATTTGGAACCCGTAGCTCGGTAGGTAGAGCACCGGCCACATATACCCAGTCTGGCGGGTTTGAACTCAGCCCGGGCCTGCTTAACAACAGTGTCAACTGCAACAAAAAAATAGCTGGGCGTTGTGGCGGACACCTATAGTCCCAACTACGTCAGAGGCTGAGGCAAGAGAATTGCTTAAGCCCAAGAATTTGAGGTTGCTGTGAGCTGTGACGCCACAGCACTCTACTGAGGGCGACTTATTGAGACTTTATCTCAAAAAAAAAAAAAAAGAACCTATTTTCAGTTTGGGGGGTTATATACCCAGAAGTGGAATTGCTGAATTATATGGTAATTCTATTTTTTTTTTTTTTTTTTTTTTTGAGGAACTGCTATACTGATTTCCACTTGGCTGTGCCATTTACATTCCTGGTAACAGAATGTACCAGGGTTCTGATTTTGCACATCCTCACCAACACTTAATGATTTTCTGTAATTTTGTGGATTTTTTTCTTTTTTTTGGTACTAGTCCTTCTAATGGTATGAGGTGAAATTTAATTATAGCTTTGATTTGTATTTCCCTAATGACCAGTGATGTTGAGCATCACAGATCATGTTCTTATTTAAGGCCATTTGTACATCCTTGTAGAAATGTCTATTCAAGTCCTTTGCCCATTATTTAATTGGGTTTTTTTTTTTGTTTTTTGTTTTTTTGGTTTTGGATTTTACAAGTTCTCTATAGATTCTGGATACTGATACCTTATATATTTAGTAAATTATTTTCAAATACTTGAATTTTTAATATGTAAAAACATACCTTTTAATCCTCAGGTATTATGTTCTTAGGCTGAAAATATTCTTAAATATGCTTAAATCTAGGAAATCCTTACATTTTGTTTTCATTTCTACCTAGGCCAGTACTAAAGTGGAAGTGGACATGGAGAAAGCAGAGAGCCTGCAGGTGACAAGAGGAGACTTCCTTGCTTCTTTGGAGAATGATATCAAACCAGTGAGTATGAATATTGAGTGATGTATTATGTTGGCAAAACATAATAATAATTCAGGAGTAAAATAAGTACTATTTTACCCAGAAAAGGTTGTATCATATGTAGTTTTATAAAATGAGAAAATTTTAGTCTTGGACATGTCTAATATAAGAAACATCTGTCCAGTAAACATAATGGCCGGATGATTAACTGATACTTAACTAATTATTTCTCATAATAGGGAGCTTACCATCCTGTAAGACAGCTCATTCAATTTTGAGACTTTCTAATTATTAGGTTTTACTTTATATTGAAGTAGGATTAGTTTTCTTATCGGTTATTATATAATCCCAAGCTACAGAAACCTAAATTCAGTCCATCCTCCATATGTCAGTTATTATATTTAAAATTAACTTTCATATCTTCCTCTCTCTTTCTCTCCTTTCTCCATCCTTTTCTCTTCTTCTATACCTTTGTTTTTCTGACTGCTATAGTTTCTAAGATAATTAACTATCCTCGGTACCCCTTTTTTTTTTTTTTAGAAAAGGAATAATTTTCTTAAAATATAGTCATAGTTGAAGCTTTAAAATGCAGTATAAGGTCATTAACCCATTTTCCTATAAAAGAACAAGTAACATTTGAGTAACTATTGTTTAGAGTTGTATATTAGCACAAAAACAAATTATAGAAAAGCCCAGTTCTTCAAGAACCTCAGGTGCATAAAATTAGATTAATCTTAATCTTTAATACATGATGCACTATTGTCATTAGTCTATATTTATCTTATATAAACACCATCCACCTCCAGAACTCTTTTCAGCTTGTAAAACTGAAATGCTACATGACTCCCCATTTTTCCTTCCTCCACAATCCCTGGCAGCCACTGTTCTGTCTGTCTCTGAATTTAACTCCTATTAGTGGAATCATACAGTATTTGTCTTTTTGTGACTGGTTCATTTCCCTTAGCATGGTGTCTTCAAGGTTGATCCATGTTGCAACACATATCAAAATTTCCTTTCTTTTTAAGACTGAATAAAAATCAGTCTATTGTATGTATATACTAAATTTTGCTTATCCAATTATCCATCAGTGGACATTTGTGTTCCTCCCACATTTTAGCTGTTGTGAATAAAACTGCTATCAACATGGCTAAACAAATATCTCTTAAAGACCTTTCTGTTCTTTTGGGTATATATCTAGAAGTGGAATTGCTGAATAATATGGTAATTCTATCTTTAATTTTTTGAAGAACCACCGTATGATTTCCACACTGGCCATACCATTTTACATTCCTGCCAATAGTACACAAAGGTTCTGATTTCTCCACATCCTTGCCAACATTTATTACTTTCTATTTTTTGGTAGTAGCCCTCCTCATGAGTATGAGGTAAAATTTAGTTATAGTTTTGATTTGCATTTCCCTAATGATTAGTGATGTTGAGCAGCTTTTCATACGCTTATCAGCTATTTGTTATATATTCCTGACAATAATTATTGTCACAAGTATCTCCTTTAGAGACAAAAGTCAATTTATTTTAGCCCTGTTTTTAAGACTATATGACTTTTAAATATAAAATAAATACTTTTAAAAAGTTACTAAGCAATTCTCAGATTTTTTTCCTAATGGCAAGTAATCTTGGTGTGAGGAAGTAAGAACCCAAAAATTACTTTTATTTTTTCCAAAGGTCTGGAGTATAAGCAAAAAGTGAAATGAAGGGATGTGTAAGGAAGTCATCCAGAGTCACCATTATAATTATAGGTCAAACAATGAAAGACAAAGGCCAGCCAACCTACAAATTTCCTAGAATAACCGTTTAACCAGTATTGATTAGGTTCTTCTTTTATAACTTTTTTTTTTTTTTGAGACAGAGCTTCAAGCTGTCACCCTGGCTAGAGTGCTGTGGCATCACAGCTCACAGCAACCTCCAATTCCTGGGCTCAAGCGAGTCTCCTGCCTCTGCCTCCCAAGTAGCTGGGACTACAGGCGCACGCCACAACACTCAGCCATTTTTTGGTTGTAGCCGTCACTGTTTGGCAGGCCCGGGCTGGATTCGAACCGCCAGCTCAGGTGTACGTGGCTGGCGCCTCAGCCCACTGAGCCACAGGCGCCGAGCCCTTGTATAACTTTTTATAGGGCCACTGAATTTGCCATATCCACGCCGAAGAATAAGGACTTTCCTTCTTTACTCAGAAATCAAAAGACTATAGTGAATGATGGACACTTCCCAAACAGTGGTCTGAAAGTGTTTTTGCATCAAAGTAATAGGATATGAGACCACTGGATACTGTTTGAGAGGCATTATTACAAAATTAACTCTCTATGAGGTGTAAGTTCTAAAGAACTATTAAAATTATTCTGTACATCAGGTAATCAAAAAGTGACTTTTTGAGAAATGTGATAATCTTTAAAAAGTTGAAATTCTCAAGATATGTGACCTTTATTTACATATTGGTTATGTTTTCCTACTTATTTATTCTCCTGTTAACTTTATGAAAATCCAATTCAATTGTAATTACTAATATGATTGTCTACTTTTAGCAACTACGTTATTGGTAGTTATAATCTTTGAGATTAGAAATTGAAAAAGAAGAATTTGATTTAAGCCCTAACACAAAGAAAATTATTATATATAATAATTCTTTTATTTCCTTTTCCTATCCCTTTGCTTACAGCTGCTCATTTCTGTCTCATTCTTATTTTGTTTTGGTTTGGTTTGGTTTTTAGAAGCAGAGTCTCACTCTGTTGCCTAGCTAGAGTGCCATAGCCTTCGCCTAGCTTATAGCAACCTCAAACTCAAACTCCTGGGCTCAAGTGGTCCTCCTGCCTCAGCCTTCGAAGTGGACTACAGGAGCCCACCACGATGCCTGGCTGGTTTTTCTGTTTAGTAGAGACAGTTTCTCCCCTTGCTCAGGCTGGTCTTAAACTCCTGAGCTCAAACAATCCTCCTGCCTTGGCTTCCCAGAGTGCTAGGGTTCTAGGAGTGAGCCACCATGCCCATCCCTTCTCTATCTCATTCTAAATCATTTATTTACGCATACAAATTGACCTGAGTGCCTCTTAACTCATATCCCCTCCCATAAAGTCAGTGTCTTCTCTTTACCATTTTATATTCCCATTTTAATTCATAGCATCTATAGTCAGTGTTAGGATAGTATAAGGTCTGCTGAACTGTTTCTAACTTCTAAGTCCATAATCCCTTTTTTTCTTTGTTCTTAACAGAAAGGCTACAAACTACATACTTTTTGTAGAAATAAGCACTTTGAAAGATGCACTTTCTGTCAGGAATTATGATTTTTGGTCGAATCAAAGGCCTAGACTCTATTGCTTTTATTGCATTAGCTTTCTTTTTTCCTATTGGGTAAAAGTTAAGTGAGAAATTGTAAAATAATTTTTTTTCTTTCTATTTTTTTACATGAATATGGGATAGTGCTTAACACTTTCACTGTGTCGGAACTATTACTCATCTTCTATTAAATATTTTAGCTTTGAATATCACTGTTAAAAATGCTTTAAACTATCCTTTTCCTCAATAGGCATTTGGCACAAACCAAGAGGATTATGCAAGTTACATTATGAATGGTATCATCAAATGGGGTGACCCAGTTACCCGAGTTCTAGATGATGGGGAGCTGCTGGTTCAGCAGACAAAAAATAGTGACCGCACACCATTAGTTAGCGTCCTTTTGGAAGGTAAGAATGAATGATAACATAACAGTAAGGTAAAAAAAAAAGAAAAAAGCATTTTTTAAAAGCCATCTAGCTTATTCTAGAAAAGTAAATTATCATCAGTTCTTAATTTTGTTCATGATGTGAAAATAGTGATCTAGAATATATACCTATATTGTATACAAATTAAAATTCTCTTGGGGTGGAATATCACTGGTCAGTGATAGCAACTAGTTTTCTTGTAGGATTGTATTGACGTTTCTGTGGTACTTACAGACTGAATGATACCACGTAGCACTTGATTCAGTTAAATTAATATTTACTGAATACTTGCTATGTTTCAGTGATTGAACTAGTTGCTGGGAATACAGAGACATTCAAGTGTTCAGTCTGGTCATGAGAGAAGTCTTGTAAAGAAATCCCTAACCCCAGTGTGTTTATGTAAAGGTGTGTGTGAGTGCAAGTTACTTTGCATAGGGGTATTAAGGGAAAGCTAGAGATGATTTTTAATTTAGCCTTGAAGGGATCAATTAGGATTTTATTAAATAAATAAAAAAGGAAGGACATTCCATTTATAGATCAATAATTTACAGTCGTGATTAGTACAACAGAAAAATTCAGTGAGGCCACATCATAGGGGAACCTAATCCCCTTCCAAAGGTCAAGAGTTGAAAGGTCCCAGAGAGGAACATATTAAGCCAGGGCCTGAAGGATGAGGAGAAGCTGGCCAACATGATTGGAAAAGATTTTCTAGGCAGGGGGACTAGCAGGTGAAAAAGTTTTGGGTAGGAAGGAGCTTCACAGCAGCCAGTTCACACAAGGTCTTGAAGGCTGTGTTAAAATATTTAGACTGTATCTTAGGAGCAGTGGAAAGCCATTTGTAAAGTTTTAAGTAGTAAAGTCACATGATCAGATTTCTATTTTTCAAAACATCATCAGGTCTGCTTTATGATGGAGAAGAAATTATAGGGGCAAAAACGATACAGTAGAGACTAATGGTTAGAAATAGTTCTGTCAGGCCTAATGAGAACTGATTGTGATTTGAAGTAATGTGGTGGTAGCAGAGATGGAGATAAGTAATTTGAGAAGTGTTTAAGAGGTAGAACAAAAAAAGACTTAATAATTATTATCAATCATACTTAAGCTTATATTCCCTGAGCTGTCTGCCAGCTACTCTACTAGCACTTTTATACATATTATCTCATTTAAACCTCACTTTAACCCTATAAGCATTGATGCTGTTTTGTTTGTAAGCTGAAGCTTAGTAATACTGGGTAGAGGCCGGGAATGGTGGCTCACACCTATAATCCTAGCAATCTGGGAGGCCAAGTAAGGAGGACTGCTTAATCTCAAGAATTCAAGACCAGCCTGAATGAGGGCAAGACCTGTCTCTAATAAAAATAGAAAAATCAGCCTGGCATTGTGGTGACCTATAGTCCCAGTTACCTGGGAGGCTGAGACAGGAGGATCATTTCAACACAGGAGTTGTGGTGAGCTAGGCTGAGGACATGGTGCTCTAGCCTGGCAACAGAATGAGACTCTGTCTCAAAAAAAAAAGAAATATTATGTAGATTAAATATGGGCAGAGGTATCAAATATGACCCCATATTTCTGACATCATGGCTACACTGTTTCCTAAGATTGGGAATACTAGTATGCAAACAGATTGCTAGAGGAAAGCTCATGAGTTCTGTTTTGAACATGTTACATTCCAGGTTCATATAGGATAATTAAATTGGAAATGTTGAGTATTCTGTTGGATATATGGGTCTGTCATTCAGAAGACAGGTCTGAGTTGTCGGTATATAGATTGCCAGTGAAGCCATGGGAATGGAAGAAGCCACTTACAGAAAAGATATGGGTTGAGTTGAAGAGAAGGCCTACAACTTATCTTGGAAATATGTTAACATTTAGGGGGTAAATAGAAGCGACAGAGTTGACAAAGGAGACTAAGCAAGAGTAACCAGTGAGGAAAGAGGGAGGAAAAGAGAATGAGTTATCACAGGAGGCAAAAAAAGAAAAGAAACTTATTTCAAGAAAGAGAGGAGTTATGAATTTTATCAAATGCTTCTAAGAGGCCAACAAAAATACTGTCTATTGGGTTTGGTAACATGAAGGTCATTGGTGACCTTGATGGGGAACCTGCTCAGTGATATAGGGGTGGGAGCCATGACATTTGGTGAGGGTACAAGGGAGGGAAGAGTGAAGGCAGCCAGGGTAATTATTTAGGGAAGTTACCTTTTGAAGGGAGAAAAATGGTAGTGGTAAGGGTTGTGAAGTCCAGAAAGAGGTTTGGTTTTGTTTAATAAATGGTCACATAAACCAGAACATGGTCTGGTCTGGAAAGACTTCAGGGAAGAGGAAAAGGAGGGACATAGAAAGAGGAGCAATCAATAGTGTTAGGTTCCTGAGAAGATGGCAAGGAGGATTTGGTTGGTTTGTGGTTGGAAGAGGGACACATCGTCCATTGCACAGAAGGGAAGGGAGGGGATATCCAAATGCAGGGCTGGTCTTTATGAGAAGGCCTAAGTCTTTAGAATTTTAGCTTTTTAATAAGGTAGTTATGCTTCTAATGAGGCAGTTTTTTCCTGCGCCTGATATCATCTCCTAAGAAGACTGCATTTTTTTTTTTTTTTTGTACGAAAAGTCTTCATTGGCGGGGGAAGCTGCAGAGCAGCATTATGGAGGAGGGGAGAGAGAGAGAGAAACGGGGGAAGAGAGAGAAGAGAAGAGCAGAAGCCTGCATTTTTTGTTAGACAATTTGATAGCGTTTATAAGTACTGTACTAATATGCATTTAAATGTATTTTCTCTTTTTTTAAAAAAAAAAAAGGCAAAAGCTTTACACTTTATATAGTTAGCCAGAAGTTTGAAAGATTAAGGCTGTGTGAGAGAATAAGAAGGTATGTATTTCACCATACTCTTGAGAAATGCTAATCAGTCCATTAAGTCTAGTTGCTAATAAATAAGAGAAAACATGTGTGCTGTGAAATTGTGTCAGGAAATATTCATGAGCAACTAGTTGAGACGTCAGAACATTGTGGATAAAAGTTTAAACTTGTTTTATTTCCCTTTGCTTAGGTTGGCTTTTTTCCCCTGACTTGCTCATATTTTTATGCAGGCCCTCCTCATAGTGGGAAGACTGCTTTAGCTGCAAAAATTGCAGAGGAATCCAACTTCCCCTTCATCAAGATCTGTTCTCCTGATAAGATGATTGGCTTTTCTGAGACAGCCAAATGTCAGGCCATGAAGAAGGTATCAAGATTTTTACATTCATTAATTTCCTATCTTTTAAATGTGTGTGTGTGTGTACATGTAAATATAAAAAAAACCATAGCAACTATGTTCTTCTCAAGTGGAACTAAATTATCAGCAGAATTTGGGAGTGGGGGAGGGGGACAGTGACTGTTTTACATTTTTTAACTTTGTAATGCATTTTTATCTTTACCTTCCAAATGATGCTTTGTTTAATACATATTAAGATTAATTTTCATTTCCTAAGTTTGTTATTTCATCTTGATTGAAAGAATCATAGTTAAGAATGTTGATAGAGGGGCAGTGCCTCTGGCTCAAAGGAGTAGGGCACCGGCCCCATATGCTGGAGGTAGTGGGTTCAAACCCAGCCCCAGCCCAAAAAAAAAAAAAAGAATGTTGATAGAGGGGCAGTACCCATAGCTCAGTGGGTAAGGGCACTGGCCACGTACACCTCGGCTGGAGGGTTTGTACCCGACCCGGGGCCAACTACAACAACAATGACAACTGCAACAAAATAATAGTCGGGCGTTGTGGTGGGCACCTGTAGTCCCAACAACTTGGGAGGCTGAGGCAAGAGAATCACTTGAGCCCAAGAGTTTGAGGTTGCTGTGAGCTGTGACACCACAGCACTATGACCCAGGGCAACAGCTTGAATCTCTGTCTCAAAAAAAAAAAAAAAAAAAAAAAAGAATGTCGATAGAGTAAAACAGATGCATGTAGGTTTTTTTTTAAGTTCTTTCATTATTGTACAAAGTCAAACCATTTGGAATCAGTTAATTTGACTATAGAGTTTGAAAGGACAGAGATATACCACTGGAAAAATATTCACAGAAACCCCTACAAAAGGATAATTTTACACTCTGTAATAATCAGAGTCTACATGGCAACTTAATTTAGTCCTGAGCTTCTTCCTTTCTCCAGCTGCATTTGGTACCTTATTAACATAGCCCCTTTGAACGATCAGTGAAGTTAGAACAATATAGTATAGAATCCTAGAGCTGAAAGGGCTGTAAGATCATCTGATCCATATCTTATACTCAGGCAGTGCCATGTAAGGCATGTTTTTCTTAAAAAGCAGCAACAACAACAAAAATCAAAGATAAAGACTCTTAACAGCTGTTTCATCTCACTTGATAGCCCACGTTTCCATTGATAATCTAATTTTATATAATCCCAGACAGTGAAGAAATTATTTTTTCTACCCAGCTAAAGTATTTCTTTTTCTTATATCCTTTTTTTTCCATGCTTGACCTTTTATAGATATGAACTGGCTGTAAGTTCAAGAATTGTTGATAAAATCAGAATTAGGGAACAGAATCTTGAGAATTGAAATGCTTTCCCCTGACTTGCTCATATTTTTATGGAGGCCCTCCTCATAGTGGGAAAACTGTGTTAGCAGCTTGGGGCATTCTTTCATGTTATTCCTAGGCCCTCACTCTATTAAAATGTAGTGTAGAATTAATTCAATCTATCTTTAGGAAAGAGACTGGAGAGGAAAAATATATTTAAAAAGAAGACTTCCAAAAAATGTTAAGTTACTCTAGGTTGGGTGCAGTGACTCCGTCTTAGCACTCTAGGAGGCTGAGGTGGGAGGATGACTTGAGGTCAGGAGTTCAAGACCAGCCTGAGCAAAACAAGACCCTGTCTCTATTGAAAATAGGAAAATTAGGGCAGCGCCTGTGGCTCATTGAGTAGGGCACCAGACCCATATACCAAAGATGGCAGGTTCAAACCCAGCCTTGGCCGAAATGCAAAAACAAAAAAATAGCCGGGCATTGTGGCGGGTGCCTGTAGGCCCAGCTACTTGGGAGGCTAAGGCAAGAGAATCAACTAAGCCCAGGAGTTGAAGGTTACTGTGAGCTGTGTGACGCCTCAGCAATCTACCGAGGGCGATAAAGTGAGAGTCTGTCTCTACAAAAAAAAAAAAAAAATAGGAAAATTAGCTGGGAATAGTAGTACGTGCCTATAATCCCAGCTACTTGGGAGGCTGAGGCAGGAAGATCACTTGAATGCAGGGGCTTGAACCCAAGAGTTTGAGGTTGCTGTAACCTAGGCTGATGCCATGACAATCTAGTCTGGGCAACAGAGTGAGAGCCCGTGTCAAAATAAAGAAAAGAAAAGAAAGAAGAAGCTAGTTGTTTGTGTGCAGGTGGCAGAAAATTGTTTTTGCAGGTTGCTTGAAATAGAGGAGGCAGAACTTGTAGCAAGATTCTAGCAGTACACACTGAAATGTCAAGATAAATATTTTACACAAAAATCTTTGAAAGTGAGTGTGAAGGAGAGGGAAATGTTAGGCACAAAAAGTCCTCATAGTCTGTTTTTCTATTTCTGAGATGAAACCAATAGTATCTGCCTTTCCCAGGAATATGTGGGTAGAGCAACTAGGACCAGTAACTCCCTCAGAGTGGGTAGGGATTATTTTTCTTTGTTTTCCGTTTTCCCTCTAAGGGGAACCCTTAAACCACTTCTTCTGATGAAAATTTGTGTAATAGCCCTTGGGATTTCTAGCCATTGAATGTCCCTTTTATTTATAGCTAATTCTGTTTATATTTCCCGCAATCATTTATTCCTTAATACTGCTGTTCAAAAGTGGTAGTCCTCTTTGCAGACAGTAAATTGCTTTCCACCAGCTGCAAGCTTCTACCTCAGATGTACTCTGAGATGTGGGTGGATGGCCCTAGTTTTTCTATAAAGTTTTTTTAAAGTACTTTAGGCTCTTGCAGATCAAAGCTGCTTTGTAAATGAGAGATATTATCATTTTTATTATTTTAATCTCTTGCAAATTGACTTGAGGGGAGAAGGTAATATATGTTGATTTTAGAGGCTTAAATGGTTAAATTAATGACTTAATAACTTAAGATTTAATCTTTAAATTGTTGAAGCCTTTCAAGGTAGAGTTTTAGATGAGTAGAAGGCTAAGGAATATAAAAATAAGTGGCTATACAAGCTTATTCAAAATTGTTTAGATTCATGATTCACTGTCTGGATCATCCATGTACTCTTAATGTTACAAAAATTATTTCTGCTTTAGCACTATAATAAATTCATATTAGATTTTTTGGTTTTCCTTGGGGGGAAAAATATTATTCCCTGTAACTGAAGCTCAAAAAAGAGAAAAAGAATGAGGCATAGGTGTCTTAGAAATATATTAGAAATATTACAAAATCTTTCCCTGCAAATAGTTTTCACATTGTTACTTAATGATAGGTTGACAAAATCCTGAGGGCTCAAACCAGTCCAAAGATGCTAAGTCTTCTAGGTTCTTTTTGAAAATGAATGCCATTCTTTAGTGTAAGTTCTAATCTGCCTCCCACTACTTCATTTGTAGTGTGAAGATGGGAAAAAGATGTTTTAATTTTTTTCCAGAGCACAAATAATTTGTAAAATGTTATCATCCCAAATAAAACAATTTTTTCTCCACCCCCCAAAAGATGTAGCTTTTTTATTATAAAAATGATTTTTAAAATATAGGAAAGAACATAGAAGAAAGTAAATAAATCCATATTTGTACTTGTTCTTCAATTCTCTTTTTTACTCAGACATACACACACATACCCCTTATGCATGGGGGTAACATTGAATATAGTGTTATAAACTGGCTTTTTTCCACTTAAAATGCTGCAAATTACTTTCAGTATCACTAAAACGTATCCCAATATTATGTTCAATTAATAGCTGCATAATATCCATTTCAATAATCCCTTTTCATTATATATTTAGATTGTTTCCAGTTTTTATCACAATTACAAACAATACTCAATAGAGCTATCAAAGTAGAGAAATTATTGTCCTTCATTTATTATTAGAATTTTCTTGGATATAATAGCATCATATGGCTGAGAAACTGGACTTAGGACTCAAAGAGATCTGAATTTGAATCTCCACCACACTTACCAGCTCTACGACCTCAGATAAGTCATTTAGCCTCTAACCCTCTGTTTTCTCAATTGTAAAATGAAGATCATATTAATAGCTGCATCATAAGGTTACTATAAGAAATAAATGACTTGGTAATTGATGTAAAGTATGGCATAGTGCCAGGGACATAATATGCACTCAGTAAAGTAGTGGTTATTTTTGCCACATTATTATTGTACATACATTTCTGATTGCCTCCTTAGTATACATTCTTAGAATTGGGACTGATTGCTAAGGTAAAAAATAGTAACGTTTCAAAGATTTTTTGATATGTATTGCTATCAAAACTCTTACGTAAAAATGATTTTTAAAGCCCACCCCTTCAGAAAGTGTACCAGTTTATACTTGTAGCATCATCATATGAGATTTTTCACCCACATTTGATGTATTAAAATATTCTTTGTCAAGTTGATAGGCAAAGTATTGGCATTCAGTTCTTTGTTTAGCTACATTTTTATGACTAAATGCTCAATTTTAAAGATTTTTCAATATGTTTTGCATGACAGTAGTTTGTGAAGCTCAGAAATAATGTAGCACATTAATTTTTGTTAAAGATAGGTAGTCTGAATTAGTTAATTCATGAAGCATCTTTATATAACATTTTATTACTTAAACTAACAGATAAGAGTTTTTGTTGGCAAAGAAGGCTGTTAGCTTGCTTTAATAAGTATATAAGATTTCACCATAATTATGTTATTGCTTCTTTTTTGCAAGTGGATGGTGCTAAAATGCATAAAAGTAGTTCATTCTCAATTAACTTAAAGGCCACCTTGTGCTTCTCTTAATTTGCTTAATAAATCCTTTCTCCATAGATAAACTTCTTTAGCCTAAGGATGTAGGAGGTGCTGTCCTCACATTCTGGGGGGACACTGTATGTTCCATTGGGTATTTGAAGTATTCACAGAGCTTCCTCTTCTCTCCCATTTCATGTTTGCCTCCCAAACTTCATTCTGTTTTTCAGTTTTAACTCCTTTATCCATTTGTGCATCTATACTTTTGAAAAATCTATTTTACTTGTTCTATTAGTGGCATTAAATGAACCAAAGAAGAAAGCAGTGGAATTTGATTTCAACCAATTACCTAATCTTGATGCTTTCTAAGTACACAATCAGTACAGAGATGAAATAGAACAATTGGATGTGACTAAATTGTTTGAATAAAATTAAGTAAAAATATCTATGATTTATAAAACTGTACCCACTAATAACATGATATAGTCTTATTTTCAAAGGATTGAAAATTAATGGAAGAAATTTTCCTTTCCACTAGCTTTGCAAGAAAGAAATAATCTTCTTTGAATATCCTCCTGTAAATCCCACTGCAAATTGTAGTCTGCACAGAACAGAATCGTGGTGCCTAATCCTCCTCTTTTCATGGTTTAGTCTATACAAAGAGCAGAGCTGGAAATTAGATCCTTTGACAGCAGTTACTAAGCAACAGAATTTGGATGTTTTTAGTTAACATCCTAATATATCATGTAGTTGGTTTGTTGAAGTTTGTACATGTATTAGCTGAGAGAAGTGCACACTCCGGAAGTGACTGCAGGTCCCTGTGTGGCAGGGTGGGCATTTGTTGTTTTGTTTAGTATAGTGTGTCTTTTGTCACTGGTATCTATGTGGCATACAAAGAACGTGGTACAGACCTTGTGACTTATTCTATTATTAAGAATATGCCATTCTGTGGCTTATGTTATATAAAAATGTAGGATTTTATTCCTGAAAAGCAGAGTGAACAATATAAGATTTTAAGGTCATTCCAGGAAGCTTTAGTGCTTTGCCAAAAGTTTAGGTCCACTTCCTGAGGCAGTGTCATTAGAAGACAGCTAATGTTTGCCTGGTCTACTCCCAAGTTATATTTAGAAACTAGAGATTATTACAGATAGCAATGATCTGAATTTGCTCAGTTATGTTTTTATATGCTACCAAATATGATTAGAGTATGCTTTCAACTAATTGCTGACAGATTTACTACATTAGGGATTTTCTATGCCATCAGATTCCTGCAGTCATCAGATTTCTGCTAACGAGGTACTTCATAACAACCACTTTAGAATTGAGATGAACTCTTTCAGGCCCCAAAAGAACCAGAAAATTTGGCTTTCCTTACCTAAGAGCACTAAGGCAGTCACAGAGGATGGAGGGCGAGATCTCCTTAGAACATATTTTGCTGTGGTGTGTGATTCTGAAAGGCCAGGATTAAAAGATTCATGCTGGTGTGCTCCCATCTGTGCTCATGTAGACTCCAGAGCCTGCAGCTGCTGCCCCTCCCTACATACAGGTGGCTCCCAGTTTGATGGAATGTTCCAGGAGTGGGAGCTGTGTCGTAAGTGCTTGCCATGTCCTTTATCCTCTAGCACATATTCAGACCTGCTCCTAATCCCTATGTGACAGGATCCGCTTCTGCTATCCGTCAGTGCTCACAGAGTGTGTCCAGCTCACTCTTGCTTTGAGCCCAGGCTCCTAACATCCTGGATTCTCTCTTACAACCCTTCAGCTTGTGTTGTACTATCTTCTTTTGCATGTGATAGAGGTGGTACCAGAGAGTTTAATGGTGACAGTCTCATGTGCACAGCTAGAAATAGATTGGATTTTGTGTTTCCCAGAGCTGTTCCTCATCCTTTGTAATAGACCTCTCATTAATTCATGAGACTCATGCTGGCTGATGCCACTCTTTCCCATATTGTTTCCTTCTTTAACTCTGTCCATTTTTTCCCCCTTACCCTTCTCTTGCAGACTTCGTACCTGACTTTAAGACCCAAATATGTAAGCTCACAATCTTACCTGCTCTATAGGAAACTCCCTGATTACACTAGGGTGACCCTATATTCTTTAGACTAGTTCTTTTTTTTTTTTTTTTTTGAGACAGAGCCTCAAGCTGTATACCCTCGGTAGAGTGCCATGGCATCACAGCTTATAGCAACCTCCAACTCCTGGGCTTAAGCGATTCTCTTGCCTCAGCCTCCTAAGTAGCTGGGACTACAGGTGTCTGCCACAACACCTGATTAGTTTTTGGTTGCAGTTGTCATTGTTATTTGGCAGTCCTGGGCTGCATTTGAACCTGCCAGCTCTGGTGTATGTGGCTGGCTCCTTAGCCACTTGAACTACAGGCACCAAGCCTCTTTAAACTAATTTTTTAAAGGATTCTGTAAGACACAGCCCTTTCCTCCAGCTTCAGCCCTCCTGGGTACCTCTGTGTGGAGGCATCGTTTGATGTGGAGCAGGCAGTGTGTATCCACTGTGTGCTGTGACTGATGTGAGGCTGGCACTTCAGTGGTACTGTTCTAACTGAAGCAGTTAGTAGGATTTTACTTTTCCTGCCTCTTTCTTTCTAGTACTTCTCTTTTGGGGTTTATCTACCCAAAGTTATGGCAGACCTTCCCTGCTCAGTATGTAAATATCTAATTTAAATTTGAGTCTGGCAGCTAATCTCATGTTCTTGTCAATCATCTTCTTAGTGAGGGTTCTCCTGGGGCCTCAGCCAGGAAGCTGATTGGGAAAGGGACTGAGGAGACTAGGCAGAAACCATGGGTTCAGGGGACGAGTGCTGACCATAGATTGCACTGGAAACTAGATAACGAAGAGAATGTATGAGAAGTGAAAGGGGTGTGTATATGTATATTTAAATCAGAGCAGAGTAGCTACCCAAAGGAGTTTCGGCTGACTGGTCAATTGAAACTAGTCAAGTTACAACTGGAATTGCATAGCCTTTGTCATGGTTAGTGCGTCGTTAAGTACTTCTCTCTCTCTGATAGTAATTAGTATACCAAGAGCTGTCTGTAAAAAACAAAACAAAAACAAAACCTACTACCTTATATTAAATGACTGTTGTAGGTATTTTTTTCCCTCCCTCACATGTTACGGGTAGCCTGTGAAGTCAGCTGTGCAGTGATTTGTAGTGCTTTTTGAATTACAGTATCTGAGATAAGTTGGTGAGACTACATACACATAGCAATACAGTTTAGACCCCCGTAGTGTCCTCAGTAAGGTCCCTGTAACCATATAAGCTATAAATTGTTTTGAGAAGGGCAGATTTAGGAAAAATGGAGAACTACTGCTTCCAGCTCGGTTGTGGTATCCCTGGCCCCCATGGCTCTAATCCATGATCTCACAGCAGCCCAAGGTCAGAATTACAGCTTACATCAGAGCTTTTAATAGAATTCTCAAAAAGTGTTTTGAAAAGCCAAACATCGGCTCGGCACCTGTGACTCAACGGGCTAAGGTGCCAGCCACGTACACCTGAGCTAGCGGGTTTGAATCCAGCCAGGGCCCGCCAAACAACAATGATGGCTGCAACCAAAAAATGGCTGGGTGTTGTGGCGGGCGCCTGTAGTCCCAGTGCTTGGGAGGTGGGGGCAAGAGACTCGCTTGAGCCCAGGAATTGGAGGTTTCTGTGAGCTGTGATGCTACGGCACTCTATCCAGGGTGACAGCTTGAGGCTCTGTCTCAAAAAAAAAAAAGAAAAGCCAAACATCATTTTGAGTGATTCCCTGAATCTCCTGAGGGTGTGAGATATTGCAGTGGCTTGCTGTATTTGTTCAGTCGTCAAGAAAATAGCAGAGAACCACTGAGAAACTGCTTTCAGACATTTCAGTTTTCTTGAATGCACCAACTCAAAGCCAAAAAGAACCATCATTATCAAGAAGCTGAAACAAATATCCTATTCTTCTCATTTTCTCTTCCTTTTTAAAATTTTTTTAATGGGGAGGAGATAAAAGGCTCGGGGAAATACAAGATGATGTGGTGGCATAGAGCAAGGGAGCTATACTGTGGTAGTCACTGGGGATCCCACACACACACCCCGGTGGAACCATGTATCTACCCCTCTGAAATTAGGCTCATCTATGGGATCTCCTTTGGTTAATATATAAAATGCTATATCAAAGGAGAAGAGAGGCAAGTAACTTACAGCAAGATGGAA
Source organism: Arctocebus calabarensis (assembly GCA_963573935.1). NCBI lineage: Eukaryota > Metazoa > Chordata > Mammalia > Primates > Lorisidae > Arctocebus > Arctocebus calabarensis. The sequence goes on along the minus strand of CAUYON010069938.1, from coordinate 11,009 downwards.
TTAGGACTTGTATTGTTTCAACCATTGAACTTACTAAGCAGCCATCATTACTAAATATTGCTTTGGGCTGGGCGCTAGAGATAATACTAATAGATGGAAGTTTCTATCCACCTCAAGGCATTAGGGAAACAGTTAAAGATGAAAGGATAAATGGGGTTTTAATAGAGCATTGGAGAGTGATTAGGGACTAAAAGTGGTGGTGCAAAGCAAAGCAAGTCCACTGGAGAGCTGACTTGATTAACTACATGGAGAAATTGTTGACAGTATTTATGCTAGGAAAGATGTAATGAGGAACTGAATTAAGATGGTGGCAGTGAGACTCTATTAAAGTAACTTTTCGTTTCTTTTTTTACTTGTTAAAAATACTTTAAAGACCAAGTATACACAAATTGTCTTTAAACCTAATATGAAATAGATTAATATTATGAGTTTGATTTACTTTATTTCTATATCTAATTCTAAATCTTCTATGGTTAAAAGATACCCATTAAGGAATATTATGCCACCCCAAACAAGATGTATTTAGGGGTTGGGTTGGGTTTTACCATCTTAGTGCACTGAGGTTACTTATCAACCAAAGAGATTGGGCTAGGATGCAGAATTAATTTCTTACCATGACATCAATTAGTTGCACTGAACCCCACTTACACTCTCTGGAATAGGAACCCTCATTACCAAAAAAGCTGGTCTTTAGGCCCTGGGCACTTATTCAACTTACACATAACCTAATGTCTGGTTTGAAATCTGCATCTTTGCAAGGAAAGAACAACTTTATTCAAGCTTGCTTTAATTTCCATTTATTTCTTTGGCTGTCTTAAGACAATATACTTTCACCTTTGTCTTCTTTCATATATACATCTGACTCTTCATATATAACTTTTTTGTTTTTAGAGATAGAGTCTCACTTTGTTGCCCTCAGTAGAGTACTGTAGCGTCACAGCTCACAGCAACATCCAGCTCTTGGGCTTAGGCGATTATCTTGCTTCAGGCCCCCCGAGTACCTGAGACCACAGGCGCCTACCACAACGCCCAGCTATTTCTTTTTTGTTGTTGCTGTTTGGCTGGGGCGGAGTTCAAACCCCCCACCCTCAGTATATGGAGCTGACACCCTACTCACTTAGCCACAGGTGCTGCCCACTCTTCATATATAACTTTAATTCATTTGTAAAATCTTTTACGATTATGGTGTGATTTGACAAGACTCTGATTTTTCAAAGTATTTTGCTTAACAGGGCCAAATTCTTACAGGTAATAAAATGACATCTAGCTTAATTCTATACATCCCTTGGGGCTCCATCTGGCTCTTGAATCACAACACTAAAGTCCTGTTCCTGGCACAGATATAAGAGACCAGTGTGATAAACGTGATGAAATTTGCCAGTTGATTAATGATCCTCTGCAGGCCCAAGTGTGGTACATGTAGCTTTTAGTGCTGAGAACAGCCTTAGCCTGCATTCTGGTCAGCCAAGACCCAGTTTTGTCATCTTCGGCAAGTAATTTAACTGCGTTGGGCCTCGGTTTGCTTACAAGAACTCTTCCCAGTTCTAAAATCCTATACTGTATTAAATTCTAGTTTATTGTAGTCAAAAGTATTAGTGTTTTACTTTGTTTAGATATAGCTCAAGAAGTAACTAGATTTAATCTTCTCAGAAAGTATCATGCAAAAGGCAGCGAAATAATAAATGGTTTTACTTCCTTCCAGATCTTTGATGATGCGTACAAATCCCAGCTCAGTTGTGTGGTTGTGGATGACATTGAGAGACTGCTTGGTGAGTCCTTACTTCTGACATCGTACTGTCTTTGCCACATTATAGCTAATGTCTCAAAAAATACGAGAGAAAATTAACAAGTATTTATAAATTATAAAGCAATGGAAATAATACATTATTTCTCATACCTGACGTAAGCAGGAGTATTCATGCTAACATGCCCTGTTACTGTAATTCCATTATAAACAGCTTTCCTGTAAAGGCCCAGGTCTTGTTTTGTATCTTCCAATGTGCCTTGCCATAATAAATGATTAATAATTTTCACTGATAGACGTTTTGGTTGTTTAGTACCTCTGAGCTACCTCTGAGCTACCTATAGCTCAGAGGTCCACTTGTGAACTTTGACAGAACTAAGGAAAGAAGGGTTTAGCATCAGAATGAGAGCCACAGATTTGCTAAAGTACTTGGGCTAGAAATTTTAAGTTCTCTGTACCTCAGTTTTTGTTCTTGCAAAGCAGAAACTGTAATCTCTTCCTTGCTTACCCCACAGAGTGATTGTAAAGACAAAAATGGGATAATAAATGTTGAAAACATTGAAAGCTCAAAGTGCTCTGTAGTAATTTTTAAAAATATTTATTAATCTTTTATGTTGAAGTGCACTTCTGTAGGATACAACCATTAATAAGACTTGAGTCCTTGCACTCAACTCATAAGAAGTAAGCTGCAAGTGAATGCCACAAAGTTGTTGTTACTCTCAATTTTATTGCATTATAAAATTAAATCGATCTGGTATAAATTCATTATAACAATGGCTTGGGATGGGATAATTAATGCTATCGAAATAAAAACCCACCTAGTGAAAATAGTACTGAAAATACTACCCAGTACCTAATTATCCCTTCTTCCTTAAGCTGTCTATATAGCATAGTAATGATTTCAAGTTACATTTTTCCCATTACTTTCAGACTCGCTTTATGTCCTCTGCTACTTATTTTCTGAAATCTTGGCAATGTCTTTTATAAAGCAAAATAATCTAACAAAATATATAAGGTCTCCTTAAATTGATAGTTTTATCTAGTGATCTGAGTTTTTGGTCTGCTGTTCGATACATCTCAGCCCAGTTTATAGGATTATTTCTTTAAAAGCTTTTAGGCACATACTCGTGCTCTGTGTAAATTCCTTTATCTTAACACAATTGAGATGTGTGGTCATAGCAACTCCACTATGTAAGGAATGTGTGGCTTCTGAGTATATTTTTACTTGTAGGAATAGTTACTATCTATACTTGCTTGTTCATTTATTCAACAAGCATTTGCTGAGCCTTACTACTGTGCTAGAATTATTAGGGTCTGAGAAAAACAAGATGCTACCTGTCCATTATAACATATATCAGCAAAAATTAATGCAAAGAAGAATGTGCTGTGTGTTCTGGTTATTCATAAAACAGAGGGATCGCTTCTAGCCCATTTTGATGCCAGGGGGCTGATGGCGTAGGTAACTCTACCCACAGCACAAGGATGCTTATGCAATATTGGTAGAAGTCTAACCAGGAGAAAGTTTACTGAAAAAGTCTTCTGTTCTTTGCCATCTGAGGGCCCATCTTAGTGGCTGTACCCCCCCTTTCAGTTTTATTAAAATTCCTTACTTATTATTGTCCCCTCAACCCATTTTCTAGCACCATATTTTCTATCAATGTACTCTTTGCCGTAGTTTCTTAGAAATGCTTAGCAAATAACCTGGGAGATTTTCCCTGTAAAAAGGGAAAAAAAGGAATGTCTATATGAACTCAGAATAAATTTTTAGAAAATTTAAAAAAAATCACAGATAAGGGCTTTTATATTACATCTTAAGCATATAGCATGTAGTTTTCTTATTATAGATGGTGCCATGGCTTTTATTTAGGGCTGTGTTTACTCCTGCTGCAGAACAACCTGAATATTTGGGATATGTGCACATGTATATTGAATCCGTAAACATGGTAATGTTTCTCTTCTAGATTATGTTCCTATTGGCCCTCGATTTTCCAATCTCGTATTACAGGCTCTTCTTGTGTTACTGAAAAAGGCACCTCCTCAGGTAAACAATAATAACAATAATAAGGAACATTTTTACAAAGAGTTTTGCAGTAAATTGCATATGGGTAGTGGTGAATGCTCTCTAACCAGGTTATCGTAAGCATACAAAATTCTATTATCAAAGGGATTTTGAAATTTCATTTGATCTGGCCTGCTACTTAAAGTGAGTTATTTTAACAGAATTTTTCCAGTTCTTTTCTGAAGATAACCAAAAATCCCAATTTTGATTAGTATTGATTCTGTTGTTTTATAAACTCCATTATGTTATACATCCCTGCCCTCCTCCATCTGCCCAGAGATTATAATTTTAATATCGACAGGATTAAACGTATGTTTGCATTTATCTCATCATTTTATAGGTTTTCCTAAAAATTTGTATTTGGGGTGATTTAAGTTTATTTCTTTTAGGCAAATTTAAGACTTTTTTTAAATAGATAATCTTATTTATAGCAGAGATTTTGGTTCAAGTGGTTGCATTTTTACTGATGTGCCTATTAGAGTCTGGTGATTCTGATAGCTTAACAAATTTAAAACCATCCTATGACGGTTGGTTAAATATGTTAATTATGTAGAGGCTGCCAGAGCATGTTTGGCTATGTCACAAGACACAAATTCTCTTGATTGATTCTTAGTGTTGTAACCTTGAAGAAATGCCAATCAAAGGCAGATGCAAAGGAGTTAAGCACTAACTTGAAAAATACCTTAATGTTTATATAGGAATTTCATATTTGAAGTTAGTGATAAACTAATCCAAATGTAAAATATTTAATGTTAAGCTGGTAAGTCTAATTTTTAATTGAACAGTTAAAATTGTGTGTGTATTTAACACTTTAAAGTAAAGGATTTACCTTGATTTTCTAGGGTTTGGGTTTTTTCTAACTTCTAGGGTAATAAAAAGAAACATAACCTACAACAGCCTTGAATATTTGCTACAAAAATGCACTGTGGAAGGATTTTTAAATCTTCCTTCCATAGCCATTATTTCCACTAATTGAAGTTTTAGCTTATACTGAAGGCTGAAGTTTGAGAAGTGAGTACATTTTTCCCTCCTCTGATTTCTTCAGTATTTTTATAAATATATAAACAGATGTATCTAAATGTGCTAAAGCAAAAATAATTTCTCCCCAGCTCTACATATATTACACACAAACAGAAAAATCTTTTTTATGAGATGAGCATATTTTAAATTATTAGAATGAGAGACTTTTCCTAGACATTTAAACTTATATAATATTCAGCTTTTTAGCTAAAAGGAATTTATGTTAGAAGTGACTTAGAGGGCTTGACGCCTGTGGCTCAACAGACTAAGACGCCAGCCATGTACACCTGAGCTGGTGGGTTCGAGTCCAGCCTGGGCCCGCCAAACAACAATGACAGCTGCAACCAAACAAATGGCCGGGCGTTGTGGCTGGCGCCTGTAGTCCCAGCTACTTTGGAGGCGGAGGCAAGAGACTCGCTTGAGCCCAGGAATTGGAGGTTGCTGTGAGCTGTGATGTCATGGTACTCTATCCAGGGTGATAGCTTGAGGCTCTGTCTCAAAAAAAAAAAAAAAGAAAAGAAAAAGAAATGACTTAGAAAAAGGAAGAAAAACTTTTCAATGTTATTTTAAACTGTATACATTGATTTAAACAGAAATACATTCCCTGAGATTTATTTGTAATCCAAAATAGATACTAATAGAAATAAACAGAAAATATTAACAAATGATCTGCAGCATTTTGATAAAAGATTTTAAGGGTAATTTCTATTTTGTAAAATAATTGTAAGATTTTTGGTGAAAAACATTGTCTTATGCTATGCTTTTAAATCTCACCGCGTCTGGGACAGAAGTTTATACATACATGCATCACAGATAGCTTAGTCAACAATTTTTAAGTGTCTTTTCAGTTGGCTTTAGTGTTTTAGAATTGCTAAAGTTTATATCTAGATAGGGTATGATTAGACCAAAAACATTAAAAAATAAGTAAAGTTCAAATGGTCATGAATACATGAAAAGATACTCAACATCATTAAGCGTCAAATAAATGAGAATCAAAACCAGAACAGTGAAGCACCATTTCAGACCCGCTAGGGTGGCTGGAATCAAAAAGTCAGATAATAAGTAGTGATGGTAAGGATGTAGAGAAATTGGAATCCATTTGCACTGCTTGGTGAGAATGTAAAAATTATGCAGCCTTTGGAAAACAATCTAGCACATTCTTCAAAAGATTAAACACTGAGTTACTATGTGACCTAGGAATTGCACATTTAGGTATACACCTGGAGGAAAGGGAAACATGTCCACACAAAAGTTTGTATGTGAATGTTCATAGAAGCATTATTCATAATAACCAAAAAATAGAAACAGTGCAAATGTTCATCATATGAAATCTGGTATATCCATATAATGGAACATTATTCAGCAATAAAAAAAAATGCAGAATTATTTTGGTGGGCCTGCGGGGCCAAGGCCAGGGGCCTGGGGTGAGCAAACAAGGCCCATAGTCCTGGCTTCCAGGTTCCATGGGGTAGGGGTGGAGGTTGCAGTATTGATATATGTGCCAGCATGGTGAACCTTGAAGACATGCTAAGCAGAAGAACCCATTTACAAAAGACTTATATTATACGCTTCCACTTATGTGAAATGTCCAGAACCGGCATATCTATAAAGACAGGAAGATTAGTGGTTGCCTAGGCCTGGGAGGGCTGGATGGAGAGAATGGGAAGTGACTATTAATAGACATAGTGTTTCTTTTTAGGGTGATGAAAATGTTCTAAAATTCATTTTGGTGATGGTTACATGTATCCATGTGTATACTACATACTAAAACTCATTGACTGCTACACATTTTATGGTGTGCTGTATATCTAAGTAAAGCAGTTACAATTTTAAAAAGTGGTTTCAGAAGCTACTTAAATAATAAAAGGAGAATTACATGGGCAGTTAGAAGTAAGGGGTGAGCATCTAAGGTACATGGGCCAGCTTTGGAGAAATCTTAGAAACAAAGATTGCGATCATTAAAAAGGATGTGGGAAGGATTTCTCTGAAGACTGAAGGGGAAGAATATAGAAATATTCCAAGAAATAAGAGATCTGGTTGCCTTAGTGATTAGAAATGGCACGGAGTCTCTTTTAAGGGAATACCAGCCTGTCATTAATCAGAATTTGGTAACTGACCTGGATTGCTATGTGATCTGCTATGTAAGTGAATCAGGAGCAGAAAAAAATGAATATTTTAATATTTCTAGTTGGCATATATTTAACAAGATAAAAGTATGCTTTGTACCACCTTGCTTTTTAAAATTAGTTTGCATTCTCTCAAGAAAATAAGGGGAAATTTTCATATTGATCCAGTGTCAGGAATCATTGTTACTCTAAAGTTCACCAAACCATTAGCATGTAGGTTTTTCAGATGTTCTCAATGAAATATTTAAAGTCTATGCATCTGAATGTTATAGAGATGCATAGAGTAGTAGAAATTATTATTTATTACTGGTAAGAAAACAGAAAAGTTGGAGACATTTTTTCTTTAAAAGGAAGAACTGTACATGTGTACAATACGGTAATCATATCAGTCACAGAATCCTTAATTTTGCATTTGTTATAATTCCCGCTTTCACACAGAAAAATTGTGTGTGCATGTGTGCACATGCTCAAATAAAAGAATCCCTTTGGGGCAGGATGGATGTTGTTATGTGTCCAGATATTCTCTTTTCTACTTCCACCCCTCCCCCTCCTCCCCCCCCCTTCCTGTAAATTGGCTTATTAAAACTGGTTCACAAGCCCTCCTTTTTCCCTTTGTGATTATCTTGGTCTTGGATTTTCAGTGTAGAGCTAAAAATTCAAGTCAGATTTCAGTTACTAGGATAATTTTCTTTGAATTTTAAATTTTTCTAAGTAAATGCATAGATTTTTAATGAACCTGGTATTCAGTGAATTTGCTTTAAACTTAGCTAGAGAGTTAATTTCATGATTGATTTATTAGCTCTTTGAAAGTATAAAAAGTGGTATTGGTAGTTCATGAAGACTGAAAAACATCATCAGATTTTGTTTAGCATCTTTTTAAAACCAATTAAAAGCTTTTCTAAAATGGATTGAACAGGAGAAAATAAAACATGTTCCCTAGGTCTTTATTTCAATCAAGTTTCCCTGTGTTCTGCAGGAGAAGAGATCGAGGGGGGATAGAAAAATTGAAAAGGGCTGTCCCAGCAGGGAGCCAAGCTGGGAGAAAAGGGCTTCTCTGAGAACTCAGCAGCAGCAGCTAAGAAAGCTCCCAGCCTGCTTCATCTACATGCAGAGTCACACAAGGCATGGGGGTGCTCACCGGCACACAGAGGTTTCACATGTGCTTCCCTGCTGATTCCTGTGAAAAGCTAACAATTGGCTTGGAGGGTAAAAGACCACTGCAGTTCACCCTCCCTGAGCTGGACGTACAATTTGTCCAGTGTTAGGAAATGTCCGGCTTAGCAGTGAGAGGCCTGAAGACACCCCTCCTTCCTGTGAGATTCCTAAAGCTGTCTCTTTTACTTGATGACACTGGGGCTCTTTTCAAGTTTTGCAGATTTATGGAAGTTGAGGAGGGGAATGTGCTTTTCAAGATCAGGAGGATGAAGGCCTTCAACTTAATGTCAAGGAGGAAGCGGTAGTAAGTGGGAAGGCCAGGTAACTCTTCCTGCAGCTGGCAGCACCAGTGTTTGGTTATTTTCCTCATAGATACCTTCTGCTACCTTTTTTTTCTTTCTTTTCCTTTTTGAGACACAAAATAAAATGTCTGAAAGGTAACTCCTGAGCTGCAAAATGACATGACATCCCAATGTCCTCAAGTGTGAGAGTAGTTAAGCCCATTAACCTGTTTAATACTGGGTTTACTTGACACTTTGGGGAAGTAAATTGGAAGACTTCATCTGTATGTAATGCAATCACCTTGTAATGTATAGACAGTCAGTCCTTTTTCACTTCAACACTTCCCATTGTTTTTAGGTCATTGCACACAGAAAATGTTAATATCTGATGATACATTTGGGTAAGTGGATAAGGACACTCACAACTGGCCAGAGGCCCAGCCACCCTGGTACCTACTATCTAGCCTTCTAACTGCTAGGGGGAGTTGATGTCTTAGTCCACATTTTACTCATGTGCAGCTCACCATTTGGAATACTCTTTGGAATATTGGAAACTTTTACAAAAGAAGACTCATTCCTAATCCATATCAGTATTACTGAAGTAGTACTCAGACCTAACAATTGTTAGGATTTTAGCTAAGTTTTATAAAGTTGTTGAAAAGCATAACTTCCTCACTACTCTAGCATCTATGAACATTATCTAATAAGGTGTGAACCAGTATGACACTGTTAGCACTTTCAGAAGGGGAATTCAGGCAAATATGCTTGTTTCTCCATGGGTTTCATTTTAACATCACCAATCTCTAAATAAAGCTGCAGTCGTAGTATAGTCTCGCTTCAGATATGTTATTAGGAAGTCTTGGTAATATTAAGCAACTCTTTAGACTTTAGTTTGCTTAGTGAAATAAGCAGGTAATGGAAGAGACTCCAAATAATGCAGGCCTAAACATGAGTATCTCTACATCTATCTGTTCAAAATTAACTCTGGCTAATGACTACAATATGACTCAATAAGACACATAACCACTTTAGGAAAGAGGGTTAGTCATTTCACCAGACACATTAATTGTAATTACTGATGCGGTGACTTTTGCATTGGACTTCATTTCTTTATTAAAAACAATGGTGATTGACAGTTTAGTGACCCAATTTTCCTACTTATTAAATCAGTGACATTAGATGGCTATGCTATTTCATGAAATTCTGTACTATGCTTAATATAGTAGAATTTCTTGGAAAGTCCTATATGAATTGACTATCTGTAATTAATCTATATGCATATGTAGATTCATTTCAAATACATCAAAAAACAGTGAAGGAAGTTTGATGAATCTTTTTATGAAATATCTATAGGTGTCCGCTGCATAAAACTGGATTTTAAAGTAAGATGTGAAGTTTATTTTTGTTTTGTTTTCTTTTGTTTTTGAGACAGTTATACTCTGTTGCCCCAAGTTAGAGTGCCCAGGAGTCAGCCTACCTCACAACCTTAAACTCCTGAGTTCAAGCAATCCCCTTGGCTAAGTCTCTCCTGAGTAGCTGGGACTATAGGTGCCCACCACCATGCCCAGCTAATTTTTCTATTTTTAATAGATACAGGGTCTCCCTCATGGCTCAGGTTGATCTCAAACTCCTGAGCTCAAGGGATCCTCCCACCTCAACCTCCCAGAGTACTAGGATTATAGACATGAGCCACTGTGCCTGACCAGGATTTTTTTTTATTGTTATTTTTTGAGACAGGGTCTTACTATGTTGCCCTCAGTAGAGTGTTGTGGAGTCACTCTTGGGCATAAGCAATTCTCTTGCCTCAGCCTCTCAAGTAGCTGGGACTACAGGCACCTGCCACAACCCCCGGCTATTTTTTTGTTGCAGTTGTCATTGTTGTTTAGCAGTCCCGGACCTGGTTCAAACTCGCCAGCCTAGGTGTACATGGGTGGCACCAAAACCACTGAGCTACAGGCACCACTCCAGAATTTATTTTTTTGTTTTAGTTTTGTTTTGGTAGAGCGTGTCTATAATAGATATTAATGAATACCAAAGTGAATAAGATAAATGCATGTACTTACCATATGCAGACAACTCAGAATTAAATATCTAAATTTTAATCATCAAGGAAGTGCTGATAGTGCTGAGACAAAATATTTTCTCATTGCCAGAATGTCTTCTTCTAGTTCCTTAAATAAATTATTTTGGCATGAAGTCAACTTTAGAAAGGTATTAATTTTTTTTTAATTTTAAAGAGTTTTTTCTTTTTTTTTATTGTTGGGGAGTCATTGAGGGTACAAAAAACCAGATTACACTGATTGCATTTGTTAGGTAAAGTCCCTCTTACAATCGTGTTCTGCCCCCAAAAGGTGTGGCACACACCAAGATCGCCTCCTTGCTCCTTCCCTCTCTCTGCTCTTCCTTTACCCTCCCTCCCTCATTCTTTCTCTCTCTGCTCTCCCCTTGCCCCACCCCACCGTGTCATTAATTGTCATTAATTATCCTCATATCAAAATTGAGTACATGGGATTCATGATTCTCCATTCTTGTGATGCTTTACTAAGAATAATGTGTTCCACTTCCATCCAGGTTAATACTGGTTAAGGCTGTAAAGTCTCCATCTTTTTTAATGGCTGAATAGT
>CAUYON010069937.1:0-10364 GCA_963573935.1 Arctocebus calabarensis | reverse complement strand
GGGTGTTGTGAATCTCAGGTGATAAAATGGAGGTTTAGGCCCTCTGTGAGGTTTGAAGCCCTGCACAGAAGCTGAGAAGCAACAGACAGCTGATAAAAAAGACAGTTTCTTTTTTATTTATTTTTTATTGTCTTTATTATTAAATCATAGCTGTGTACAATAGTGCAATCAAGGGGTACAATGTGCTGGTTTCATATACAATCTGAACTATTTTCATCAAACTGATTAACCGGGAGAGTAATTGGAGGGGCCACACCTACGGTGCATCTTAGAAGGGTACAGGCGAACCTTACTACAGCTGATAGTTTCTGAGTCTTGGTGGTGAATGACTTTACACACATCATCCCATTCATCCTCAGCATTTCTAGAACATAGGTATTGTTAGGTAATTGGCCTAGAAAAGCCCCTTCCTGCTTTTTACAGACCAAGACTAGCTGTCTCACTCTTAAAGTTACAGCTCCTTTCCAACAAGAGGGAGTTGCCTACTAAACATCTCCTTATCTCCCAGTCGCAAAACTTACTTTATCTCCCTGTCCCAATTACCCGCTGAAAATTTCAAGCTTATGGCCGGCCCCTAATGGCTCTTCCCGCCAGAGCAGTAATTATTGGCTATTCTACCATCCCGCCACCATTCTAACACTTCCCCTAACTGAACCTGTATAAGAGTGAGCTTTTCTTTTCTTTCTCTCTCTCTCTCCCCGCCCTTGTCCGTGTCTCTCTCTCTCTCTCCCCTCTTCTATTTCTCTCTCTCTCCCCCTCTCCCTCTCTCTTTCTTTTTTCTCTCTTCCTTGGTGCTGCTCTGCAGCATCCCTCACCAATAAAGACCTTTCATATAAGCCTTGGTGGTCTGTGAGATCTCTGCCGTTTAAGTGCCGCCCTTTCAGGTATTATTATCCTTTTCTTAGAAATAAAAGAAACAGGGCGGTGCCTGTGGCTCAAGGAGTAGTGCACCGGCTCCATATAGTGGGGGCAGCAGGTTCAAGCCTGACCCTGGCCAAAACTGCAAAAAAAAAAAAAAAAGGAAATAAAAGAAACATAGGCTCAGAGAGAGTAAGTTAAATGGCCAAGGAGGCACAGCAGGTAAGAGGCGAAGCAAAGATTCCAGAACTTGAGTCACCTCACTGAGTGATGTGTGTGTGTGTGTGTGCACGCAATACACACGTATGACGTAGGGAGCCTGGTGAGAACTGCACATTTTTTTGGAGAGAGATGATGTGGAACTTGTAAAACAACCTGGGTATTCCTTAGGATGTCTGAAACCTGTCTCAGTGGATAGGGGTGGCTTCCAAGCGTGACTGGTAGCACCTTGCCTTTGGTATCACATTGTCCCAGGTAGAAGAGGTGAGACTGGGAGGCTCTGCACTGAGCAGGTGGAGGACTGGTCATGTCAGGGGCCAAGGAGCTGGACCTCCAGGGGCGGGGGTGGCTCTGAGCAGCAGGGGCAGAGGCTGAGCCAGACTCACACTGGGCTGGAAGAATGGACAGTAGAGGTGGCATAAGGTGGGGCTTGACATCCCCAGTAGCAATGGCAGGGCTGTGATCACCTTCCCACAGCCTGCCCCCCTTTCTTTGTTGATGAACCCCACTCAGTTGGCTATGTCTTTCATGGGGATTATTCCCTCAGTCATGGAGGTCAATCTTGACCAGACTGTGCCAGTCATACCTCAATGAGGCTGCTCTTCACATGGGCAGAAATGGGCCTGGAATACAATTCTGAACAATGGAAGAAGTCAGGGGAGGAGGCTGTGAGGATGAGAGGAAATTCCCCTTTTCTCCTGAAAGTTTGCTAAAAGATCAACTCACAATTAGGGCAGATTATTAAGAGAAAGAGATTTCTTTACCAAGCATGTGGGGAGAATTCCAGAGTGATTGCCCTATATTACAGTGGGACCCAAATACTTTTATACACTCCTTTTAGAGAGGAGGGGGAGATGAAGCATGTAGGTAATTCTGTTTAAGGGTAATGCACGGTTGCTGGGGAGGATGAAGGGATGGGGGAAACAGACTGACTTGAGTCTGACAGAAACAGACTGAGAGACAGGTATTAGGTTGAAAATGATTTGGGCCAGGTCTGGTGGGGTTCTCAATTGTCTTTCCAGAATATATTGAGATATCAGGGAGGGAGGGGAGTGAATCATTCTTTTGATGGTCCTCCTGGTTATGCAGATAGAGAGGAAGCCCTTCCAAGAACCCACTGCTCTCTAAGGGCCTTTAATTCAAAATAGGACCAAGGAGTCCTATTTTGGGGTGAACTTTCCTCTGCCCCTTCAAGGCCTTCTTGGCTTCTGAAATGAAGCTTAAGGAAAGGGTGCTTCCTTTTTCTAGCTTTTGCTATTGTTGTGTTAGGATGTGATGTTTGGCACAGCAGCAGCCCTTCTGTAACTATGAGGAGGACTAGTTGTGGCAGAGCAGAAGAGGCAGAAATATGTGTTAAAGAGTGATGATGCAGTTCAACCAAAGAATTAACCAAACACTGGAGGCCCAACTCTGGACTTATTTTTGTGAGTCAAAGCATTTCTCTTGTATAAGCTACTTTGAATTGGGTTTTCTGTCAGTTGCAGTCACATACAACTGATCTTGGCATGTTTTGCAAAGAGAGTCAGAGTAGGGAAGTGAGAGAGACATAAGCAGTTTTCTTTTAGTTTCAGGATCATATTATGTTCTTAGATTTATTAAGGACCCCAAAGAATGTTTGTTTATGTATATTAAAGCCATCAATATTAACTATGTTAGAAATTAAAATGGAGAAAATATAAAAATATATGTTTAATGATTTTTAAAAGTACCATCTTATGTTAGCATAAATAACATTTTTTTAAGTGGAAAAAACTTGGACTTTCCAAAAGAAAAAAGATTTGCTTGAAGAGTGGCATTATTTTCCATTTTTGCAAATCTCCTAATATCTGGCTTAATAGAAGACAGCTAGATCCTGATATCTGCTTCTGCATTCAATTTGTTCTAACACTATATGTCATGTAGCCTCTGAAAAACTCTGTTGCACACTCATGAGAGAATGAAATGGAAAAGACAAATGTCTCAGTATTCTCCGCCTTAAGCTACTAACTTGGTGACTTACCACAACAGAAATTTATTCTCTGTAAGTTCTGGAGACTAGAAATCCAAAATGAAGGTATTGTTCAAGCCGTGCTTCCTCCAGAAACTCCTGGGAGATCTGATCTGTTCTTCACTTCTTCCAGCTCCTGGGAGCTCTCTGCACTCCTTGGCTTGTGGCTGCCTCCCTTCCATCTCTGCCACCATCTTCACATCCCCTTTTCCTCTGTGTGTGTGTCTTATAAAGGCCTTGTCATTTTGGATTTAGAACCCACCCAGATAACCCAACTTGATATCTTTAACTTAATTACATCTTCAAAAACCCTTGGGCCAAAAAAACGTCACATTGACACTTTCTGGGGTTTGGGACATGGGCAGCAGAACCCCTGAAAGGGTCTTGAGCATTTCTGGCCCCTGGACCACGTTTCGAAACCGTGGATCCAGTTCAATGTCTTCCACATGTACTTACATAGGTCCCAAGGCAAACAATGGAGGGAGGCTCAATATGCTTAGCATAATAAACATATAATAAAATAATAAAGTTTCTAGATGCAGATGGAAGACTGAAGGTGCGGAGCAACATGGCACGTGGAAGGCTTTTAAGTATTGGAATGCGTATGTCGGGCTTCTTCGCTGTGTGCAGCTGTTGATAGGAGCTACAGGCTTTAACAGGGAATGGGAAATGGGCCCGGAGAAGCAGGGGGAGGGGCGCCTTTAGAGAGGCCCGTGCAGCCATTGGTCACTGGCTGTTGCTAGGCAGAGCAATGCGAGGGGAGGGACTTCCCCTGGAGATTGGGCTGTAAAAGCTCAAATAAAGGTCCAATCAACAGAGGTCAGTCAGTTAGGGTTTAAAGGAACCAATCAATGTAAGTCTCTGGACCCAACCAGTGTTTGCCAGCGGGTTTGGGCGGGCAGACGAGGCATAAAAGCCCAACCCAGCCGAGCTGCAAGGGCAACCCGTTGGGAACCCTTTGCATTATATTGGAACTTTTCCTGTCTTCTAATAAACTCTCCCTCTGTCGCTTCTGCTTGCCTGTGGTCTGTGAATTCATTCTTTGATTCCCAAGACCGAGAACTCGACCAGGAGAAGAAAAATCCGGTATCACTGTACACTGATCGAGGCTGATGTTCACAAAGAGCTTTGTGCGAGTGGTGCCAGCCCAGAGAGGGGATTCAGGAGAAGCGGCCACAGAGCAGGAGGCGGAGGGCAGGATGGGGAAATGACCGTCACTCAGCCGGGTCGGATTGAAACTTGGAGGGTAGGAGTGATGGCGGAAACCTAAGAGAAACCCCACAGATTGTGTGAGAGGTGGAGTTCCCATCTCTCAGGTCACAAGGGCTGGTAGGGAGATCAGCCTGGGTGATCGGCAGGTGAAACAGGTGGGTGTCCCATCTCAAAGGACAAGTGCTTCAACTGAGGCCCGGGCTATCTAGTTGAACCCCGAGTAGGAACAGGTATGCAGACAGCTCAGACTCCTTCTGGTGTCTCCCCTCTCCGGGGTGCCCCTCAAGGAGTCACAGGTTCCCTAAATGTGGGGTACCTATAAAACGTCACAGGTTTAGTCTGCCCCTTCTCCATTTTGTGAACGGAAAACCATAATGAAAATGATTGATGATCATCATGTCAAGCAGATGCACCCCATCCCCCTAAACTCTATGGAAACTCTTTCATGTCACAAAACTTACCTTTTTTGGAGAATGGAGAAAAACAAAACTGGACAATATCTGCGGTATATATGAAAGAAAAAAGGTAAATCCCTTTCATATGCAAAAAATCAATCCAGTGCTCCCAATAGAAAGAAAAATGGACAGAAGACATGCAATTGAGAAAAAGAAACACAAATGGCCAATTAATATGAAACGATGCGCTCACTCTCACTGCTGTGGTTTGAATGCTCTGTGTTCCTCCGAAGTTCATATGTCAGAACCAGGTGGTGATAGGAAGTGGGGCCTTGGGGGCTCAGCCTTCATCATTGGGATTAGTGCCCTTATAAAAAAGGGCACCTGCCTTTTCCACCCTACAAGGACTCAGTGAGAAGGTGCCATCTATGAACCAGGAAAGCAGACACCAGATAGACTGGAGCCTTGATCTTGGACTTCCCAGCCTCCAGAACTGTGACAGACACATTTGTTGTTTATAAGCCACCCAGCTTCATGGTATATTGTTACAACGGCCCAAACAAAGACACTCACTAAAAAATGAAAGAAAAGAGCAAATATCTATAATGAGCCATAATTTTTTGCATACCAGTTTGGCCATGACTGGCAGTTACAATAATTGATAGCATCCAGTGTTGGCAAGTGTGGGAGGGAAACTGACCTTTTACACTGCTGGAGGGAGAACTAATTGGTACAGTCATATGGAAGGCAGCTAGAAAATGTGACTCAAGATGCAAAATGTGCTTGCCCTCTAACCCAGCAGTCCCTGTTCTGTAAAATGGGGACAAGAAGACACCCTATTTCAGGGGATTCTGGCGAGGCACAAATGAGCTCATCCTATAAAAAGCGCACAAAAAAAAACACAGTGCCTGGCAGAAAGGGCTTCAGAAATGTTACCTACCATTCTTAGGAACTCCTCCTAGGATGTAAAGTTCTATATGCAAAATGATGTGTGCTCAGGAGATGTTCTTGCAGTGTTGTTTTCAACAACAAAAACTCAGAAACAAATAGATCGCTCCCCAAGAATTAAGGAGGCAGACTCCAGGAGGGCAGTGTTCTTGGCTAAGGCACAGCAAGCCAGAGAAGGTCTGAAGGTCCTTGGCTGACACTTCCTTTTTGCTGCCAGGATCTAATCTGCTTTCCTGTCCCTAGCACTCAATTGCTAAAGAGAACGTGTCCCCTGCTGCCTTAAACTATTACTCAAACCTTTCCCATTATTGGCTTTTTATATTTATTCGTTTATTCAGTATTTTGGGAGATGCAAGGATGTCTATCACGGCATTGTTTATGATAGTAAAAAATGGGAAATGATCAAAATGCTTGCAGTGGGAGACTGGCAAAGTCAAGAATGATTCCTCTGAGTGACAGAGGGTGGAGAATAACTA
Source organism: Arctocebus calabarensis (assembly GCA_963573935.1). Classification (NCBI taxonomy): domain Eukaryota; kingdom Metazoa; phylum Chordata; class Mammalia; order Primates; family Lorisidae; genus Arctocebus; species Arctocebus calabarensis. The sequence goes on along the minus strand of CAUYON010069937.1, from coordinate 4,269 downwards.
AAGATATTGGCACGTGTTCAGACTATGGGGAAAAGGAGGAACGCTGGTCACAAAGCAGTATTCACAGACAAAATGCTGAGAGAAAGGAGCTTGAACCTGAAGGGTGCATGATTTGTGATTCCATACAATATTAATGTTAAAAAATGGACCATGTGGCTGGGTGCAGTGGCTGGCACCTGTAATTCTTGTACTCTGGGAGGCCGAAGTTGGAGGATCCTTTGAGCTTAGGAGTTTGAGATCAGCCTGAGCAAATTTCTTCTAAAATAGAAAAAAACAGCCAGGTGCCCTGTTGGGTGCCTGTAGTCTACCTGGGAGAGTGAGGCAAGAGTATCACTTGGGCCCAGGAGTTTGAGGTTGATGCCATGGTACTGGAGTCTGGGTGACAGGGTGATGATACTCTGTCTCACCATGACAGGGTGATACTCTGTCTCAACAAACAAACAAACAAATAGACAAAACAACCAGGCCACGTTCATTTAGCTACCAGAAGTCAGGATGGTGGTCTCTTCTGGAAGTAATGATTGGGAGAGGAGGCCCAAGCTGCCACCTTGTGAACTATTAGTAATGTTCTATTTCTGAATCTGGAAGCGGATAAGACAGGTGTGCTCACTTTGTCAACTGTATCCTTGTGATGTGTGTCCTTTTCTGTATGTCTGCTCTACGTCAGCAAAGAGTCCAAGACACCTGCTGGCATCAGTGTATGAGCTCGTCTGAACAACTGTGTACAGAACCAGTCGAAAGGGACATTTCCTCTGTGATTTCTAAAATGTGCCTGGCTGGTAGAATGAGGAGTCATTTTTATTTTCTTTTGTGAGTTTTTTAATATTTTCTGCTTGTTTCCAATGAGTAAATATTACTTTTATAATTAGGGGAAAATATGCATCTTTTGTACTTTTTGGTTGTAAAAGTCGGAAACCCAACTTGATCTTATATAAAGTTAAAAATGTAATGAAGCAGCACCCATGCTGAAAAGGTTGGGGATGGATTTGGTTTCAAAACTGGGGTTTGTGTAGTGACCTAACTTTTTGTCAAGTTTCTTAAAGTTGCAAATGACAACTAAATTTAACATATACTCGGTTTAAATTAACAATACTAAATTTAACATAATATTAAATTTAACAATACTAAATTTAACATAAACTCGGTTTAAATTAACATATACAAAAATGGAGGATTTATTTCCTCTATGTAATTAAAAATCTATGGGAGTATTTTGCCTTGGGTATAGCTAGAGTCAACTGCTTAAAGGATGTCATCAGATCTCTCTCTCTCTCTCTCTCATTCTGTGGCCCCCTCCATTTTTTTCTATACTTTCTATAATTTAGCATCATTCTCAGACAGGCTCTCCCCATGAGGTGGCACACATGATCCCCAGCATCTCCAGGCTGACATCCTTCCGGTTTATCAGAAAGCAAATATAACATCCAATAGTACTGCCCAGAGGCCTGTAACAGTTACATGACTCCCACTGGACCAGTCACTGTGGTCGGGGGATAAACACTGGTGATTGGCAGGCCTAGATCTCAGCTCCTCGGCTAGAGCTACAGATGGCTGAGGCTGATTCTGTAAAGATCAAAGTTCCTGAAATAATGGAAAATGGTTGTCATTCAAGTCAAACTGACAGGTGTGCACTCTACCCCGTGATGCTTGGTATCTTTGAGTTACCTTGGCTTTGGGGACCAGGTAGAACCAGTAGCTTTGAGCACACTCTGACACTCTTCCCAGGAAGGACCCATGGCTCCTTCCTCCAAAGACTCACTCCAAGTAGGGATAAGAGAGGAAAGAGCAGGGAAAACTGGCCATCCCTCCCCTCTGGGGCTGCTGGTGCCAAGTTTCTGGCTGGAGCTTCTCTTTAGAAGACTGGATCACAAAGGTCTGGAAATAGGCATTTGGGATGGAAACACAGACACACAGTTAATTACAGCATCATGCTTGGCGCCACCCTAATTAAGGCAGTTCCCCGGTGGAGGCCAAGATTTAAAGTTCTCTTTTTTACAATGCCTGGTGGCAAGCCGGCTGCCCCATCCGCTCCCCTCCCACATGGTGCATCCCCTTCTCCCTGGCTGGAAGAGCAGCCTCGCTCCCTGACAGGCAGACAGAAAGACAGGCTAGGCCCTCCCAGGACAGGGGCCAGGACAAGGGGTGAGCAGCGTGAGGGGCAGGAATATCAATCTTGGCTCTCTCCTGCTGAGAGTTGGTGGGCGGGGCATGTGTCTCATCTCAAAGACGGGGTTAGGATTATTTTGGCTCTGGATCTTCTAGAAAGTAGGAAAGAGCTCCTGAAGGACACTGGCCACCAGTAGCATTGTCAGATCCCAGTGTCTGGCTTCATGGGGGATGAGGAACCTGGTGTCCTCAGCCAGACTCCTCATGTCCTTGGATCCCACAGTGCTGTAACCCACTCTGATGTAAATGGAATAGAAAGGGCAGATTTACTGCCAAAAAATATATTAAAATCTCCGTAGAACTTCTCTTGAAACCAACAGAATTTCCCTCCATTATCCACAATATAGAATTGTCCAATTCTATTAAGGAATTCACTGGATCACAGAGCTGGCTGGGTCATAAAAATCATTTCATATTATAGGTGAAAAAATCGAGGCCAAGAGAAAAGAGATTTCTCCAAGTTCCCAGACTATGTTACATTAGCGTAGATGACAACTGGCAAATAAATCTTATCTCAGGTGCCAATGCTGAATGATTGGACAGCTGGAGGCTGTGCTGATAATGATTCAGAGGTCTTTATCTTGCTCAGCAGGGAACAGACTCTTGATTGATTAGAAATGTCTGCTCTGGGCACTGGTAGGGGCATAGTGGTTCATGTGCCAAATTTTGCCATCCTGCCTCTGACATAGGCCCTGAAAGTAGGTAATTGTGGAGCGTTTTGTCTGGGTGGAGAAACTGAAACTCAGAACAGCTTTATTGGGAGGGGCGTGAAATCCATGAAGCTCCTCAATGGCCTCCCGTCAAGTTTCCATGAAGGATTGATGGTGAGGATTACAAAATGGGAATCCCCAAAGTTTTTTAATTTAAAGAATCTTCTGATGATGATTGGGCTCTGACTCTGTTTTTCTTAGTGCCTCCATTCCCGCCTCCCTGGCCTATCTTTGAGGGGCTGTGGGCCAGTGGTGCTGGTGGTGGCTCCTGTGAGTCTCAGAAGAGCAGGGATGGGGGGGGCAGGTGAATCTGGGATACAGAGACAGAGTACAGTCTGCTGGAGTTGAAAGTCCAGTGCTGAAAGCCTGAGCATCAGGACGTGTGAGCTCTCCTTCCGGCTCTACCATCACCACTGTGCAACCACAACAGTTCCTTCTTGTCCACTGAGACGCATCCATGCTCTGGATGAGGTCCCTGTGGGCTCATAGATTCCTAAAAGCTCTTATGCTTCATCAGTGACATAGTCCAGTTTTAAAAAATTATACTAAAGTATACATATCATAAAATTTATCATTTAAACCATTTGCAATATGCAGTTCTGTGGTATAAATATATTCACGTCACCATCTCTAGAACTTTTCATCTTCCCCAACAAATACTCTGTTCCCATAAAACAACTCCCCAGTTCCCCTCTTCCCAGCTCCTGGCAACTACCGTTGAGGTATAAATGTGGGACTTAGTTCCCTCTCTCTTTTTTTTTTGTTACTGAATTTTTTCACCGAGCATTTTTTTTTTAACAAGTGAACAGTTTATTAAGAATTAAACAAAGGTATGATGTAATACAGTACAAGCAAGACACTCAAGATAGGTATAATAGTACTACTCACACAAAAACTTGAATTTCACCTCAAAAAAAATCACAAGACAAGAGAGAAAACAATTTCACTGTTATAAGATAAGATATTTCATGCAAAGTATTAACTCTGCCCCCCCAAAGCCCAACCTCCCAACAAACAGAAAACTATCTGGGTATGCTGCTATGCTAACATATTAACCACAGTATAATCATTCATAGGAAAACAGTAATTAAGCAATGAATTGAAATAAATAAAAAAGTTCAAACTATCATAAACTCATAGACTACAATGATGTTACAAAACAAGCAATTCCAGAAATCTTATAAACAATAAAAGAAATATTTCAATATCATTCTACTTGATCTGGCTACATCTAATATTGAAATTGGAGAAAGTATATTGTTATAAAGAGAAATTACAAACATGTTTCACTTATAGATGAGGATGCAATATCCTAAACAACATATTGACAAGTTGAATTACAAAATTAATATTTAAGTAATATACTTTAGTCAGAATTGAATCCAATTTATAT
>CAUYON010069936.1:0-15133 GCA_963573935.1 Arctocebus calabarensis | reverse complement strand
ACAGCTCACAGCAACCTCCAATTCCTGGGCTCAAGCGAGTCTCCTGCCTCCGCCTCCCAAGTAGCTGGGACTACAGGCGCCCACCACAACACCTGGCCAATTTTTGGTTGCAACCGTCGTTGTTGTTTGGCGGCCCGGGCTGGATTTGAACCCGCTAGCTTAGGTGTACATGGCTGGCACCTTAGCCACTTGAGCCACAGACATGGAGCCATTTCTGAGCTTCTTTCATTCAGATTTATGTTGTTCTTTTGTCTTGCATATGTTCTCATTATCTTTTAAATTTTAAAATTAGGTATTTTAAAATAGAAGTTTCTTTCTTTTTTTTTTTTTTTATTTGAGACAGAGCCTCAAGTTGTCACCCTAGATAGAGTGCTGTGGCATCACAGCTCACAGCAACCTCCAATTCCTGGGCTCAAGCGAGTCTCTTGCCTCTGCCCCCCAAGTAGCTGGGACTACAGGCGCCCCCCACAACACCTGGCCATTTTTTGGTTGCAGCCGTCATTGTTGTTTGGCAGGCCCGGGCTGGATCCGAACCCACCAGCTCAGGTGTACGTGGCTGGTGACTTAGCCCGTTGAGTCAGTTTAGATGCATTTTAGGGACTATTTTTTTCTGGCAAGCTTTTGCTTTCTGTAAGAATGCTATTCTGCACCCTTTCCTCTCTTTTTTTCCACCTTATGATAATGTCATGTGAGATTTGCTTTGGTACTTTTTGGTTGTGACACTTTGTGCAGTGACACTGTTACTCAGTTATATATGTGATTAGCTTTCCTAAACTCCTCCGCTTCTTCCTACACAGTCTCTGGTACCTCACACATCCATTGCTGGTACATCCTCACCTATTTATGTTTGGGGGTTCGTGGGAATAATTGGCACGCAGTATAATCATAAATGTTGTCTATAGCTCTTTGTCTTTCCATTTAGTTGATCTATTTTTATATCAAGAATTGGGGAAATAAAATACTATGCCACAGCTTCTTCTACTATTTTCCCAAATTTCTCTGTTTTCCAACCCATTGCTACACTTGTTCATCATTTGATGCCAGAGGTGTAAATACATATACCCCTATATACAGAATAGGGAGAATATTTCTACCTGTATATTATTTAGAGATATTTATGTAGAAAATGGGTATTTTAATCTACAGAATCTGGTATCTTTTGAAAATTTTTAGATAAGTCAACAAAAGGGAAATAGACACAGAGTCACACACGGCAAATTATGCTGACCATACACCTTGCAAAACTGTGCATCTTTAGGGGACTTTAGGAAAATTTAATAAGCTAGTAAAATAAGGGTGATTTGCCTATCTCCCAAATGATATAATCATATAGTCCCTTCAAATCTAATTCTAGATGCTGGTTTTTGTGATTGAGAACCTTGGTGTTTAAGGATAGTCAACCCAAGTTGACTAAAACTCTATCTGAATTTTTGTTTCTTCTTTTTTGTTTTTTGTTCCCTATATCCCCCTTTAAGCAAAGAATATGATTAATATCACCATAACAGTAATTAATATTCATAGAGATTGCTTTTGTTTTCAAAGTGCTCTTTATCCAATTACTATCGCCTTATAACTCTACAAAGATGTGTATCTGTTCAAGTTGTGCTTAGTTGCAAATGACAGGAAACCCAACTACTAGTGGCTTAAACATAGAAAACTTATTTTCTTACAAAATCAAATCCAAAGTTAGATAGTCCAAGTTAAGTTACTTTGCAGGACCTACTGTGGACCCATCTCTTTCTATTTTTCTGCTCTTTGATCTTTACTGTGTAGCCTTGTGTCTTTTTGGTTGAAAAATGGTTGTACATTTCCCAGTTTTACATGGACCACTGTTAAGATTGTCTCTTATGCTAAATTATGACAAAACAGAATTCAAATATGCACAAATCTTAAGAGGGCCTTATTCATTCTTCCTTAACTTCCCTCTGTAGAGATAAATAGTTCGATACTAAATGTCATCATCATACTTACAAAGCTATAGTGTCCTTTCTAAGAGTTTCATGAAAATGTTTTGGAACTTTGCATCTGGTCTCTGAGTACTTCTTATTTTACCAACAGTCTTCTTACTATAGTCCAGAGAGTCTGCCAACAGCCCCATGTGGTCCTGGATGATGTACTAGAACTTGAATTTTACTTTTCTGTATCACATAGCCAAACTAGGTCTTAGGAGTTGCATTGAAAATTTATTCTTCTTCCCTTAGTGACTGTTTGGGTATTTTATCTTTGATTAATAGGCAAATATGAATGTTGGGGTTTCACTGTTTGTTTTGTGTTTTCATTTATTACATAAAACTGGTATCTTTGTCAGCCTGTTTTGTCACAGTAGGTGCTTGATTTTGCAAGGCATGGTGCCCAATGTCAAGACCACTATAGATACGGACATTAAAAGTTACCACTGCTCTGTAGTTGGAAGCTCATATAAAGAAAGCCACCAACTCTCTAAATATGCCGAATCCTGCCTGTTGTGTAGAGTTGGCTGCCAAAGTCAAGGGTGGTCTGTTTGGGCCCTTTATCCTGATCTTTAAGTCACCTGTTCTTGGTGCCATTTGACTGATCCTGAGGCCTCACAGTCTGCCCCTCTCTGAGGCCTGGACTGTATGTGAACACCACCCTCTCTTCATTCTAGTGGGTGGGACCAGGTAGAGAGGTTTAAGTGAAACATTATCAGATGTTTAACCTAAAGTAAAACATCCAGAGTCAAGTCCACCCAGATAATCTGGCTTATCCTTTTTCACTCTCTCATCTTCTACTTTGGTTCCCTAAGAGCAATGATTCTTAACCTAAGCTTGCTCTGGGGCCAGGAGCACCTAACTTCATCACCTGTCTGGTTTTAAAACAAATATAGGAGACTCGGAAAATCTTAATATGTTATGAGCTCCTCATCGAAAACACAATTAAAATAAATGGCACATAATCTGGGAGTTAAACGGGGCCTTAAATACCTGCTTTGAAAAGAAATCCAATTTTCTTTTTTTATTTTCACAGGTGAAGAAATGCAAGTTCAAAAATGTTACTGGTGTTGCCCAAGGTCACATGGGCAGTGAGGAACTGGCCAAGGTAAGGCTCAAGGTTTTCCAGTCCTGTCATTTTTCCATTCACAGCATGAAGAACGCTATTCTTCAAGGGACATATTAAGAAAGGGCCTCTGACCATCCATTTCACTACCAGCAGCAAACCTTCTGTAATTTAACAGCTTCTGAAGTTCCCCAAACAGCACTTCTTAAACTAGGTCCTTAAGCCCTTGAGGTATTTATTGGTCTATAAAAATTTGATTTTTCTTTTCAAAGAGAATTGACTGCTGCTGATTATAAAAGTCAAATAGACTAATGTTGAAGCAGATCATCTCAACATCACAGAGGATGGCAGTATTACCCAGTGTAAATTATATTTTTGTGTGCCTCTTGTATAATAGTGTTTTTCTTTCTTTACTTGTTGTGTAATGCTGTTATCTTCTTTAAAATATTCTTTCTGGGGTTTGTTTTTTTTTATTTTGGTACAACTAATTAGAATGGTAAGAACCAATAAATTCCTTTAACTCTTCCATCTCCAATTCTATTGCCCTCACAAAATACTCTATTCCTTCATAACATTGTGCTAGGCTGAGGGCAAAAGAATGAAGTGTCATAAGATCATCAAAATTCCATGAGGAATGGAAATCCTGGAGTCATTCTGTTTTCACCAAATAAGTATCTGACATCAAGTTATGAACTTTGAGGCTTTTGTTTGAGCCCTAGCACTTGACTTTATTCCAAAGCAATGGAGATTTTCTTAGGAAATAGTCATGAGGTTAATTTTGAACTTGGACCTTTCAGATGAAAAGTTGTATCAACTGATCCCAAATATCACAGGGAAAACCAATAACAAGCCTATTAATACCCTACCACGTGACAGGTACTCCACTGAGGCATGTCATGTCCAAGTTCACAGCGTTCCTCTAAGAACAGGTTGCACTGTCTTTATCTCGCTAATGAGATGACTAAGGCTCAGAAACACACTTTCCCAAGATCACTCATCCATTCAGTGATAGAGCTGGGGTTCATATTTGCATCTCACTTATTTTGTAGCAAGTATCTTCTTAAATAGGCACCCCCTAAAAACTGTTGGCCATTCTCTACTGAAAGCCAGCAAGAAAACTTTGGGGTCTCCTAAGGCAAAGCACAAAGTAACCTTGAATCAGTGTTAACTAACGTATTTCCTTTTGCGTGTCCCTTTGATATTGTTACTATTCCTTTGATATTGTTACTTCCTTACTATTGTTAGGAAGCAGGAGCTCTTGGTTAGCTGAGGCTGAGCCTTTCACATCTGTCTAACATTTGTTAGTCTCCCTTTTAAACAAAGAGATAGCAGCCTCAAGCACAGAGCTTTGGGCAAGCAATTATGTCCAACCAGAAGTTAATAGTATTGTTGCTTTTATGCTTGTATTTATTTGTTAGTCTCATTTTATGACTTTGTATTTATTTATTAGCCTCATATTTATGACTTTCTTTTCCTTTCAAGTGATATTAATTTCCAATTTAGAGTAGAGATTTTTAAAAGTTTCCTTTTCAAATATATCCATCCAGATTCTTAAAAGTGAGTCACCACCTGCCCTTGTACCCTCTAAATCCATACAAATTTTTAACGAGTGAGTCAATTTAAAGAAAAATGTTCAATAAATAAGAGCAAGGATCATATGCAGATAGAGAAGTTGCATAAATGACACTCAGGTGCCTGAAATGTTGTAAACACTGCCCTTCATGCTTCACTAAGTCCGTGTCAGGTGCAGAAGGATGTGAGGACATGTTAGTTTGCACTCTTACTATGCAGAAGTTGTCTGGGATATTTTAGTTTTTCCTCAGAAATGGTTCATAGAAGTCTTCAAATCACTCAATGTACATTCTCCCAAGGGCTCAAATTCCATGAGCTCCAGGCTGTAACTGTCATAGAAGATAGTAATGATAAGAAATAAAGTGAGGCACAGGCAGGCAGGTGGGGTAGGATCTCCATGCACTTGGGGTCACTTCTGGAGTGGGGATCAGGAAGATGTCCTGGAGGAAGAACAATCCGAGTGAGTGTCTGAGGAATGAGTGGCCTTTGCTTATACACACGTGGGAGTTAGGAGGAGAGAAGCAGAGAGAAAGGTATTTTCAGTAGATTGCAGAGGAGCACAAACTGAGTCTGGAAACCTGCTAGTGTCCATTTTGCCTAGAGCTATGGAAAACATGCTTGGAAGGTATGTTGGAGCAAAATCATGAGGTCCTTAATAATAGGCCAAGGGCCAGGTGTGGCGGCTCATTTGGTGGCTGAAGTGGGAGGATTGCCAGGAGTTTGAGGTGAGCTTAAGCAAGAAGAACACCCATGCCTATAAAAAACAGAAACATCAGCTGAGTCTGCTGGTGAGCAACTGTAGTCCAGGCTATTTGGGAGGCTAAGGTAGTTACCCAGGGTTGGAGGGCTGGGGGATTTGGGGCTCATGGCCACATTTCCATCCATAATACCAAACATGAGATACACCCATTGTCTCTGATTTTTCCTGACTCTTCACATGGAGATTCCAAAGCGTCCCCCAACAGAAATCCTAATTATGGGAGGAGTAAAGAGTTGGCAGGACTTGTGCCTCCAGGTGATGAAGAGATAAATCTCCTTTTAGGTTACCATCCTATTTATCTCTGGCTGCTGGAATAGACACTGTGAGGCCCAACTTCTTGTGTGCATCGGAGCCTGATTTTTTCCTTCCTGTGTTTTGTAATTTTGCATTGTGACATCATCGCTAGTTGAGCTTCAGCTGTGGGAATTTTATGGAGGCTATTTTGGGAATTTGTCCTCCTCGTATGCTTGTTTATATCTGCCAAGTATCTCTGGGGATGGTCCCAGTTTGAGATCACTCAACATGTATGTTCCAGTGTGAACCACAGCCAGAGCAAAAGCAGTCTTATACTGTTTAATTCTTGTGGGAGATACTTATATTTTTTCCCCCGTGCACATCCAGGTCTAGACAGTTAAGCTTCTTTATCTTTTTATGCTGGAGAGACTACTTCCTAGTCTATCTTGTTACCGAGGGTATAGCTGTTTGAGTGTCCTGGCTTTACATGTACAGAAAGACTTAACTCCTGTCCCTGCACGGTTGTTAAAGCCTAAGCTCCTGCTTTGCCCAGCTTGGCAACCATGAGCCCCATCCAGGGACAGCTGTGCATCAGTTCTCACATAAACCTTAAGACTTCAAATGCGTCTTTGTTTTAAGCCTTTGGGGATTTCCCTGATTTCTTTTCTTCAAACTCAGCTTTGCATTTAAAAGGATGTTCACTCTATGTCAGCCAGCATTCCTGGAGGTTTTGTAACCAGGGATTCTTCAGGTTATCTAGTCCACAATAATTCCAGAAATGAAGGTCTGAAAAGGAAATGGAGAGCCCTCTGTTGACTTAGCTATACCTACTTGGCAGTGCCTGAGTTTTCTGAGAAAATCACCATTTTTGTTGCATGCTTACATCAAAACATCACCTGGACCCCATGCATAGGTACAGCTATTATGTACTTATAAAATAAAGAAAATAAACATTTCAAGGAGGTTTGGCAAGAATGAAGAAGAAAGGATAGAAAATCCCATGTCTCTTTTTTAGATGAAAAAATAAATTAGGGGTGTCCCAGGCAACAGGCCTATATGAAGGAACAATGGAATCAGGGCAGGACATCTTATTATGGGATGTATGGCTTCTTTTCCTTAAATCATGGAGGAATAATGCAAAAGAAAAAAGCATATTTCATTTTAATCTTTAATACCTGTTCACAAGGTAAAAAAGGATAAAATAAGATAAAGCAATGCTCTCTTGGAAAGTCCAGATTTTCAAAGGATTTTGGCATTGCTGTGCTTATTGATGGCCATAGATTGTCATCATCGTCAAAAGAATATTGTCTAATATATAGTGATCTTTATAGGCCTAAGAGAGAGAATTTCAAGTTTGTCTTTAGCCTGAAACACTTACAATGAAAAACAAAAGCCATTAAATCCTGTTCATCTGTAGTGGAGCCTAAATCTAGTTTATTGGGGCTCTTAATTCACCCTGAAAACTGCTGTAATTATTGAAAGTGTCCAAGCTGTTAACGGGAAAACAACATATGCCACATTTACATAATGATTTGCATATAATTTCCATGTAATTCATTTAATGTCAAAATGTACAGTTACATTTCCAGCCCCTCTGCCTTTTGCCCCCATGTCCTTCCCTGGCACTGCTGCGTTAAATTGGAATATCTTACGTGTTGGAAGCCGTTTGTGGGTGGATTTCCCAGAGATGGCTGGCTGAACATGGTCTGTCATCTTGGTCAATAAGGCTTGGCGTAAACATGCATTTTTTTCCAACTGCTTTGGTTGTACAGATTGTCTGCGTCGTGCCAGTCATTCAGTGGCGCTGGAGACACCAAGGCTTATTTTACAGATGAAAAAACTGAGGTTCAGCGACGTTCCACCTGATACTCCGGATACTCCTGATACTCCAGAGCTTTCTCTTTCTTTTTCTGCCCCAGCAAACTAAAGACCAGTATCTGACATCCAAAAAGCTTTCTTGTACATTTTTTACAAAATGCCATGTGCTTTGACAAAAGACCATCATTTGCCACAGACCACATGATCATTTGTGATGCCAAGGAAGTACCCTCAGTTTGTCATCAACAACAGGGAAGAATTCTTCTGTCTGATCCCATGAACATATCTATCTAATTTAAGTGAGCTAACTTACTGTCTAAACTGATAGCAGTGCCCCCAAGCATGCTGTGCTTTTTCTAGCTGCTAGCTTTGCTTTCTGCATGGGCCACTTTTCTTTCCTTCCTTCCTTCCTTCCTTCCCCTCCCTCCCTTCCTTTCTTTCTTTTTCTTTTTTTTTCTTGCAGTTTTGGGCCAGGGCTGGGTTTGAACCTGCCACCTCCAGTATATGGGGCTGGTGCCCTACTCCTTTGAGCCACAGGCACCACTCCATGGGCCAACTTTCTACCTGTCCCCTCTCTCATTATTGGCTAGCACCCACTCCGCATTCACTGTCTGGTCCACACCTTACCAGGATGCCTTCTTCCCTGTCCCTCCTACTAGGACCAATGATGCCCTGGAGAGAATCCCTATTATCACCCTGCTTGACTTGAGTTCCTCGAGAGCACAACCTTGTGATCAGAATTCATAAGAAGGTGGTTTATTAGGGAAGTGGGCCCAGGGTGCGGGAATGAGAAAGTTGGGAGAACAAACCAGCAACAATAGGGGGTACCATCCAGGTGACTGCTCTGAAGCTCATTCTACTGGGTCCTCCTGTGAAGTGTGTAAAATGCCTCCAGCACGTCCATCTGAAGAACAGGTGCCAGAGCGTTCATCCACTGGTTCAGTCGCCTTTGGCTAAGGAGCTATTATTTCCTTGCACTTGTTAGCTGTGCAGGTGCATGGTCTAAGCAAGCTCTCCAGGGTTTCATGTGTGACACTTAGGTGGTTAGCCAAAAATGAGTGGAAACCTGCCTGTCCACCTAGCCCTGGCTGGGGTCAGAAGTAAGGCAGAGCAGAGGTGAGTTGGTTACCAGATGTGTTACTGTCGAACTTCCCAATCTGTGTTGAATTTGAGGACAGGGACTGAGTGACCCTGGAGCCCACAGTTAGACATAGGACCCCATACTTACCAATAGGATGAATTTATCACCTATCACGTCCAGTCCGGCTTCATAAAAGATGGTTACCATGAAGGGTAAAGACATAAGAATTGATTAATTCAGCTTTTTCTTTCTCCAGTTCTAAAAATGTTGGAAGATAAGTAAATGAATCGAGGAAAACACCTCACCTATACATTATAACATTTCCAGAAGCAAAAAGAAAGCCAGATGAGTAGGGATTCTTCACTTGAAAATACCAGCAAATTCTGAGGCAAATGTATAGCTGATAATTAGTTTCATTCAGGGGAAAAGCCTTAAATAAATTGAGCTAAATGGGCAACAGCCCTGCCCGTGTTGAGCCACCACAGCATTTTCTGTCAGAAGAACTCCGCTTACCTCATGGTGGCCCTTTTCTCTTCTTTGTTCCCTCTTCCATTGTCGTTTCCCCTTTCTTGTCTGGCCTCCTGTTCCTCTCCTTTGATCCCCACTCTCTTTTTCCTTTTTCCACATCTGGATTTGGGGCTTAGCAGGTGGGCCCCAGCAAAGGCGCTGAGTCAAGCCGTGAATGGTAGGATCTCACGAGTCCGGGCCCAGCACTGACATCGGCTTCCTCACAGCGCTGACAGAAATGCCAGAGGGAGATGGGGCCGCGTTCACCGCGTTTTACCAAGTAAAGAAGTGAAGGGAAGGAAAAGGGCCAGGTAAAAAAAAAAAAAAAAAGAAAGAAAAAAAAAAAGAAAAGGGCCAGGTATCCACGTTTCCTCTCCAACTGGATGTGGAGAACTGACAGCCCCGGGCTGACAGGAGGTTGTGTAAGTAGACTTCCGTATCCGGTAGGAAAGGGTCAGGAGATGAGGGCGGGGAGCCTGCAGAGCCGATATGTCTGCGCAGCCCCTCTAGGCCCGTTATTTATTTATTTATTTATTTATTTATTTATTGTAGAGACAGAGTCTCACTCTATCACCCTCGGTAGAGTGCCATGGCATCACACAGTTCACAGCAACCTCCAACTCCTGGGCTTAGGCGATTCTCTTGCCTCAGCCTCCCGAGTAGCTGGGACCACAGGTGCCCGGCTATTTTTCTGGTTTTCAGTTCTGCCAAGGCTGGGTTTGAACCCCGCCACCTTCAGTATATGGTGCCGGCGCCCTACTGGATGAGCCACAGGCACCGCCCTATTTTGTTTTGTTTGGCGGGGCTGGGTTTGAACCCGCCACTTCCGGTATGCGGGCGGTGCCCAACTCCTTTGAGCCACAGGCGCCGCCCTCGGCCCCTATTTATACTTGGATGTCTACGGAGTTCTAGGCGCCGGGAATCCCGGCCACCAGGCAGGCCCTGCGTTGCAGGCTGTGTCTTGCTGAAATCCGCCCCTGGGTGATCCTTCGGATCTGGTCACACATCACAGGGGCTGGTGGCTGCTGAGACAGGGACAGGGAGAGAGTCTGAGAGCCTGAGGGACATTTGGTATCAGGGCGGCAACCTCTCTTCTCTCCTCCCTCCGTAACTCAGCTGCTCTGAGGATGTCCCAGTTGGCTCAAAAAACTGCCCGGCACATCCGCCTCCGGAAGAGGCCGTCCCGACCTGCCCGAGAGTGCCGCTGAGCTGCGTGTGTGCACGTGGTGAGGGGAGACAGACAGACATAAAGACAGGCTCTCCTAATGACCAACATTTATTTGGCATAATAATAACGATAGGTAAGTGCATCGGGTGTTTATCTAGTTCCAGGCACTGCGCTAAGGGCTGCACAGATATAGCATCTCATCGACGGGGAGCTTCTATGAATGTTCCCATTGCACACACCAAGGACTGAGTCTCAGGTGAAGTGACTTACCCAGGGTCACGCCGAGTAACGGGAGTTGCTGGGCCTCACACCCTGGCGATCAAACTGCGGCAGCTCAGTCTGTGATCGTCACAACGGGCGGTGAGAGGCCCGCAGGACCGGCTCTGGGCTGTGTGTGTGACAGCGTGTCTGTGTGCAGGCTTGTACCTGTGGGACGGTGTTGTATGCCTGTGTGTAAGTGTGTGAGTCCCCTCTGTGCATAAGTGTACAGACAGTAGTACACTAGTAGCCGAGAGCCAGATGGCAGGGTGTAAATTCCAGCTCTGATATTTCCTGTCTGTGTGATCTTAGGCAGGTAGCTTAAATGTCTCTCTGCCTCAATTACATCACCTGGAAATTAGGCTGAATAGTACCCAGCACATTCGATCAGGAGCCTTTAACAGGTAATATGTGTGAATCTCTTAGAAAAGCACATACACATGCTGTAAAAATATGTTACTGGTAGTGGTCATAGTGTATTAGTGTTCAAATTAATATGAGGTATTTACTGATAGCAATAGGGATGATAATACAAGTATTGGTGCCTGTAGCTCAGCGGCTAAGGGTCCCAACCACATACACCGGAGCTGGTGGGTTTGAATACAGCCCAGGCCTGCCAAACAACTGCAACCAAAAAATAGCCGGGCATTGTGGCAGGTGCCTGTAGTCCCAGCTACTCAGGAGGCTGAGGCAAGAGAATCACTTAAACCCAAGAGTTGAAGGTTGCTGACGCCACAGCACTCTACCGAGGGTGACAAAGTGAGACTCTGTCTCAAAAACAAATAATAATAATAATAATATTAGAAGTATTTACTAGGGGCCCACTTGGATGCAGTGGGGTGGATACATTCCCTGATCGACTTCTTTCAGCTCCACTGTCCAGGTAAATATCATCGTTCCGTTTAATAGGTAAGGGACTGAACTTCAGAGATAGATATTAAATAATTTGCCCAAAGACAATCATCTACTCAAGGTCAGAACAAAGAAGCAAATTCTGGTCTCCACGGCCTCCTGTCTTCCACATTTTTTGTGAGTTTATTTGTTCACTATTCAACACAACATCTTTCATACAGGCTTCGAGATTATATATATATATATATATATATTTTTTTTTTTTCCAAATTGGAAATTATGCCCATCTGCCTGCTTGAGAAAAGTTTGCCACAGAGCTGCTCTTAAATGGCGACCCCTGGCAGCTTTTTAATTGCCACTATCTATTTGAACATTTGGAATTTGTAATGAAATCACTTTCCACCCGTGACTCATCCCAAATTCAATATTCTGCTTCCTTTCGGCTTTTGTGTTTCCCAGGCAATGAAAAGATGGGTAACTTTGTAAAACATCTGAAAGTGTGGTGGAAGTTTCCTGGGGCTTCAAGTGTTATGTTATGTTATGTTATCTTTGGAATAACTTTGAAGTCCCACCGGTGTAATAGAAGCCGTTATTGTGTCATGCAGCCGATTAGCATGCCTGTGGGAAACATTAATTCCTGCTGACATCATAGCTGGCTTTGCAATCAATCAGTTTGTTTTGTTTCTTTTTGCCTGTCCCTGCTCCACACCCCCCCCCCCCAATGCTCTGAATGTAAAGATGATGAGCTGACCTTCCGAGGATAACGCAACATGCAACATGTACGGATGTCCCTAGATGGGCCCCAAGTTAACCTCAGCAGCCGCTGCCTCCAGACGGCCCTGGGAGGAAACGGTGAAACAAAGCTTTTGACAAAAGCAGGGAGAGGGCTGTTGGCCCTTTGATTTGCTTTGAAAGGTTTTGATTTAGTTGGCATTCAGACTCTTGATATATAAAACTTTGTAAGTCAGTAGCCAGCATGGCTGCCTGAATCCATTTGGTTCCGGTCATTTATGATTAGGCTGATTGCCGGTGGCCCTGGTTTTGCAGGGAGGCACGCTGGCCTTCAGCGGGTAAGACTATCACATTCCAAACTATCTCTTTCTCACAATAGTACATTTCATTGACAAAGGAAGCTGTAAAGAGGAGACATGGAGACTCCTATTATCTCAAATTGTTAATATTTAACATGCATTAAAGAGCTATCTTTCTGTTCTCCACGTACAATTAATTTAATCACCAACGCACTGTTAAGTATCTATCAGCAATGTGAAGGGTTTTTCTTCATGATGTATTAATCTGGTAATGTCTTTCTTTTTACCTTTAGATTTAGTTTTATTATTTTATGCTACATGGAGTGTTCTCTTGGGAGCAGGGAAGAAATTTAGAAGAAGTGTTTGGAAGACCCTAATGACATCTACTTTGGTGGCGGGAATGCTCAGGATGTTGCTGGATGTTACTTGGGCTACTGTCTTGGCTTCAGGGCACACGTGGCCTGCCATCCTCCGTGCTGTCACCTATAGATCCATATGAGGCCGCTGTGGAGTTCGAGAAGACAATGCTCAGAAAATAGGATGATCATTTTACTGCATCAGTTTTTGCCCCCGAAGATAGAAACTCTATTGTCTGGGGAAGGGAGGTTTTATTTCAGTTCTGTAGGTAGATGGCTACATTTTCCCACATGAAGACTGATTCCCCACAGTTGTAAGCCCCTAAAACCCCATATACTCTTTCAAGTGCTCACCACACTCAGCACTACTGGCTCAGGCTCTGTCTTCCCCCATTAGACCCAGGCTGCATAAGGTAAGACCCATACCTGCCTTGTTCACTATGATATCACCAGTATTTGGCACGTAGAAGGTGCCTCATAAATGATTGAATGCTTAAATCATTGAGTGATTTGGCAAAAGCCTGGCGGGGAATAGAATCCATTTAGATGGTTCGAGTCTTTAATGGAGGGATGACTTTAGAGATGTGGGTGGCATTAAAGGGCTGAAGAAGGGATGGTGAAACCCCCAGATTACCAACAACAGTGGGAAGCTGTGACCACTCTGAAGCTTACAGGGACAAAGGGAAGGAATGGTATGACAAGAGCATGAGGGCTGGAGCTTTGGAGGAGAGGCCACCTGCCAGGATCTGTGGTCATGCAGGATGGAGCCTTTGATGGCCCAGGCAAAGGTAGAAGTGGAGATTATCACGTCACCTTCTCTCTCCTGTCCCCCAATATCCTCATGGCGCCTGCCATTGACCAAACTCAAATGGAATCCAGTTGACAGGAAAACCTGACGGGTTTTAGGGACCAGCCTTCCAAGATACAAGCAAAGCAAAGAAAAGCAAAGATAGGTCTGGGGTGGGACACACCGATACAATGAATTATTATGTGATTTTATGCAAACCCTTCTGCCCAGCATAAAAGCCCAGTGGAAGAAAACAAAGAAGAACCTATGTCCCCCAAGTAGAGAGCTCTTTCTGCTCATAAAGGAGCCTCACAGACAGAGATTCTATTTATTCTTATTCTACAATATTAGTATCAATCTTTGGGGTGGTACTTTCTAGGCAAAGTGGAAACAAGACAGAAAGGGACAGGGGAACTTACTAGAAGCCAAGCAGCCTGGGGTCAATTAGTGTAAGGACAACTTCCCCCATAACTTTTAAAAGCCCTGACAATGTCACTGCTTTAAAAATCAATGTAGTTGTTCATATCTATAGCTTGGTTGAAGGATGATCATGATCCACATCCCGTGTGGAATCACACAAATTAAATGAAGGAGTGCTATTTAAGAGGAGAAGGACCTGAACATTTTGTAGATTAGATTATTTCCCCAAGAGCTAGATGAATGGAACATTGTCATCAATGTTTAGACTCCACACAATGTGATGGAGGGTGAGAATGGTGGCCAGCCCATTCCCGGGGCATCCCTACAGTTCCTTCATTGGGCAGCAGATACATTTCAGCTCCTTTCTAAAAGCAGAGCTGTCTGCAAATGGAACTTGGCTACTTCAGGAGATATTGGGCACCACTTCTGGGTTCTAGATGCTAGAACGAGATGAAGTGCCTGGTTCTCCTGTGTGATTGGATAAGTGATCCTTGAGATGTATTTTCATGTTTTCATTTAATTCTGACAACTCCACTGTGAAATATTATTTGCCTATTTTTTAATATGAGGAAGCAAGTGCTAGGAAGTCAACTGATCATTGATAGTTTCAGAATTAGAAAATGCTATAGAAATTCTCTTTCTAGACATTTTCACTAGAATGTTTATTAGAGCTCAATTCAGATCATCAAGACATGGAAGCAACCCAAGAACCCATCTACTCATGAATGGATTAACAAACTGTGGCATATGCATGCCATGGAATACTATTCAGCCATAAAAAAGGATGGAGACTTTACATCTTTTGTATTTACTTGGATGGAGTTGAATCATATTTTTCTTAGTAACGTATCACAAGAATGGAAAAGCAAGTGTACTCAGTACTAACATGAAACCAATATATAAACTACATACCCATGTGAAAGAAAAACACAAGAATATTTATGTAAGGGAGAAGAGAGAAAGGGAAGGGGGAAGGAGGATTGGCAAATTCTCAACTAATGTGCACAATGTGAGGGTGTTCAGCACACCCCCTGGGTGAAGGGCTCAACTACAACTTGAACTTTACCTTGGAAATTAAAACAGTGTAACCCAAACATTTGTACTCTCATATTAATCTGAAATAAAGAAAGAAAGAAGAAAGGAAGGAAGGAAGGAGGGAGGGAGGAAGGAAGGAAGGAAAAAGGAAAGAAAGAAGGAAAGGAAGGAAGGAAGGAAGGAAGGAAGGAAGGAAGGAAGGAAGGAAGGAAGGAAGGAAGGAAGGAAGGAAGGAAGGA